>JAPMAG010000008.1:7453-26046 GCA_036584685.1 Rhyacophila sp. Rhy_31_5 | reverse complement strand
ATTCACGTTCAACATTTTCGCGTCTCTGGTTACATTGTCCGCCTATCTCTTTCTGTTGCGGCCGACGGATCCTTCAAACAACTTCTTGAGAGTTCTAGATTCATCGCACCCTACAACATGACCCGCCAATCTGAGTCTTCTTGCCCTCAAGACATTCACTATGTTGGGGCTAAATTAATGAAACTAAACTAAAAAAAAATGCAATTTTGCCCCAACATTTAACAACTATGGTGAACATATATTTAAAATACATGAAAAAAAATATTTATTAGTATGAGTCGCATTATTTCAAGAGAAAATTGAAATTAAATGAAAAATATATTTCCGGCTTATCGATACGATTTTTACTAAGTCTGATAAAAAGTCGAAAATATTTTATATGGAATCTTGATTGATAAAAAAAACTGTAAGAAACCAATATTCCAATGCGTGTTTTTGCATAGATGTTTAAAAAGGCGCCGGAATATCCGGCGGAACACAAATAGGCGGAAAATCAGAGCAATTTAATAATCTTTCAAGCGTCCAGTGTAATAATGGAAAACGCTGTGATCGAGAATTCCAGAGATGATGAAATATCTTATATACTATACAATATATATAACGTATATTCGAAAACATATAATTTTTGTCACCAACAAAAAATATGATCGTCGTTTTAATTTTTAACGAACCATTTAATACGGCTCATTTTCTCCTCGTTTTGTTATAAAATTTCTGTTCTTATTTTAAAAGAATTAAGTTGATAAAAAATATTTGAAGCAGAAATATTTATGCGGTATAGCAACATTGCTTCTAATTTTTTATTGAGACATCTGATTTTATTTTTATTATTTTGAGTAATCCGAATTTAAAAATTTTGCTTCATTTTAAAATTATTTTAGTACTTATATTAAAATAATAAATTTTAAATTAAAAATTAAAAATGGAACAATGAAGCGTTTTATTTTTTTAAGTGTAGCGACACAGCATTTTAACAATAGCAAGAAATGAATAATTTCTCTACATTATATATACGAGTATAAATTAAATAATTTTTGATTAAAAATGATAAAAAAAAAATTTCGCTTGTAATTGTGAACATAATACACAAATTAATTAAGTGTATATTGTATAAAAAAATAAAAGACGCAAAAATAATTGACTGTTGTACTAGGAAACGTGGTTTGAAATTCAGAATAAGAGATCACTTAATTGATTTTAAAATATATATTTTTTTAATATTCTTTATACATAAAACAGTTTTTAAATAACCGCAATCTAGTGAATATGGTATTTACAAAATTCAAACGAAATATTTTTTTAAAATTATTTTCAACTCACACTTTCTTTATTTAGTTTATTTGTCTATATATTCTACTAGTACTCAAACCACATTTTAGAAATTATTTAATATACATATTATAAATTATATTAAAATAATTAATTTAATTTACATGAAGTATGATGGATGGTAAAAATTCATTTCATACGCATGTTATTAAAGAAAACGTAATTAAAGAAAATGTTATAAAATGATACATTGAACCATTCGTCTTCAGCGTGATATGAGAATTGGATCGTATATTTCGGCATAACATCATCGATTCTCAAACATAGTTCTCTTTGTTATTAAAAACCAAATTATATTTATATTAGATATTCTTAAATACAAATGTTTTTTTAAGTAACCGAACATGTCTTTTGATTTACGAGTAATATGTAAAAACATAGTGTGGGTTAGCTTAAAATGTACGTAACTGAAAATAATTGACATCTTAACAGTGTCATGTCTAGTTTTACAGTTCCGGATATAGGTTGTTGTGTATCGGTTGTTAGGGGGTAAAAGGGGAGCATATTGACCCTCGATGCGCTGAAGCAGATACCGCCACTTTGATCAGTGGTGCGATAAAGCCTTTCCACGGACATACAGCTTCCCGTCGTGACATGACATTTGGACAAGCAAAACCTTTACATCAAAATTGCATAAATTAAGATATCGCATGTCCAACTATCGGAGGACAGAATTAACATGCTTCAAAACAACTTTTTATTCAACACAATTAAAACATAATATCGAATTAAGAAAACTTTACTTTAAGTACTCAATAAATTATTTATTAAAATACTTTAAGATGTAAAATAACACAAAATTACCTATAGAAAAAAAACAATTATATTATTTTTGTAGAAATTTTTTGTTTCTTTGCCGACTATGGGACTAAAATCACAATATATAGACTAACTACAATACAACTCTCTACTAACTACATATAAGCAGCAAAAATATGAAAACTCTTTTTATTTGTATTTGAAGCATTTTTTAATTTGACAATCCAATTATTGAGCTTATAATTAACAGCCAAAGTATAATCTCTATCATATCTTCATACTGCAAAAAAAATCAATTTCAAACGAAAATGATATTTAAAATAAAATTACACTGTCATTATAAATTTGTACATAATGATCAAAACTGGACATATTCGTAATTCGCTTTTCAGAGATAAATGATTTGTTCTAACTAAATTTTATTGCAGTATTAACCATAAAAAATATTTAATATATATATTATTCGTAACTACGAGATGAAAAAAAATATTTATCTAAGAAAAATTATTAAAATTATACACAAATTTAATTGTAATTGTTAATTATTACTGAAATATAAAATGTTACTTAAAAACTATAAAAATAATGAAATGAACACGAATTAAATGGTTTAAAACAACCAATAAATTATTAAGAAAAATTACTCGTGAACATATATATGAAAACAATCAAAGCAGTCTTCTTTTTTTATCTTCATCTTCGAAGTAGAAAAAATGTCAAATAATAGTTCCAGGTTATTAATACACATATGTATTTTTATAATATAATTTATTTGTTTAACCACGTTTATTTTGGTAAATATATGTTAACATACTATTCATAAACAACATATAATCATCAATCATTTAGAAAAATTGCTGATTTACTCGTATATATACAAATAAAATTTCATTGTAGCGAATTTCGTGGGACTATAAAATTATTTTAATTTACTGATATGTCGTTATGGTGAGTAAAAAGTGAATGGTACAAAAGTCTGTGATATTTTTTCTCTGCTGGAATGGTTAAATGAAATGAGTCAATAAAATCAAAGATTTTTTGTGCGGTGTCAGGAAGGCGGCCGCATATAATTGCGGTTGCGAGTATTGGCAGGTAAATGACGGGAATGAAACACTTACTATTTATATTAAACTAAAAAAAATACTCTGTCAAAATAAGATAACTTTCCCTATAATTCTACAAAACATAAATTGTTTACCTGAATGAAGTCTTCGTTTCTTCGGAATTTGTTATAACGGAATTCAATTTTCTAAAAAGAATTGCAACATACATTTACTGATATACTGGTCATTTTTCAAATAGTTTACTATTTTGAATTTTGTTTTAGAAGACAAGAAAATATTTTTTTATATTTTTAATAATAAAAACGCGCTGTGTATACTTGCTATATTTATTTGGTAGTTATGTCATATCTCTGTACATTTTCATCAATATCATGTGTAAATTTATCTTTCCACAAAAGTAGTACCCATAATAAATTTACAAACTACTTCAATGTTGCCAGATGAAAAAAGTTTTTTTCCGTTTACTCGTATTTAGGTAAACCGTATCAAAAATTCTGTCAGAAAGTGTGTTCTTTTTATGAGAACACATCGTATATTTTTTATTTATCGATTTAAAATTACATTTTAAATCTGTATTAAATTGATTTTTGTGCTACATTTTAAATAAATAAACGATAATGTTAATATTATAGCAAAAAGCTCTCTTTTTTTTTTTGATCATCTGTTATATATAAATTATCTAAATTATTTATTGTCAATCTAGAGTGGAAAGTAATGTTTTCAACTGACAAAAAAAAAATATCGTAGCAAAAAAAAAAATTAAAAAAAATCTAGAAACGAGTGTCTAATACTCTCTTATACTCGTAATTACGTGCATTGATTTTAAGTAAACTAAATTGTTATATATATACAAAACACAATCTCTTGAAAGCGATTATAGGTATTACAATTAAAACAAAGAGCTTTTTATTCAGAATTGAAATATCTTGAATACATAGTTCCATATCGACCGTATTTAGGAAAAGAGGTGTAACCTTGAGTTTTTTGAAATGTGATTTTATTTGAAAATCACAATGTACACTAAATACACGTTCTGTCAAAAAGAATTAAGGCATATCTAAACTTAACTTTAGATTTTGAAAAAGGAACGATCTACTAAGTTTTTGTGGAAAGGTAGAAGCATTAAACATCAATTTTAATGATCTTTCTTTATAATTATCAGATCAGGAAAATGGAACACTAATTTATCGGTCATCATGCACTTCAAGTTTGTGTTAATGTAACTTTGACCAACAATCATTAAAACACGTTTTTTGTGCCTCCTGTAAAATTTTTTCTATGAGGTCTACTCCCTTTTACCTAAACACGGTCGATATTATCGACGATTAAGGAGACTCAAACTTTAAAAAGCAGTCTTTTTTAACTTAATGCCTTCTGTCAGTACTCGTATAACGACGAAATTTTAATGGAAATATTTAAAGTTAGCTTGACGCATTCTATTATTTATACCAAATTATAGAAAATTATGTGGTAAATTGTATAATTGGTTGCATTGATAATGCTTGAATCATATTTTCTTAAGTAATTGTGATAGCTTACTTAATAAAATGTAGCTTGTTTGTATTTATGGTATGGTAATGGTGTGACAACCAAAATAATTTTTGACGCACCTATTTAAAACAACAAAATGTAATTTACACACCGTGAAATGAGTATATTTACAAACTATATTCGTATATCGTAGGCCAATATGCATGGTAAAAGATAGTTTGAGAAATAACATACTCGCGAATTAGATAGTAATCGTTTCATCTCGTACATTAGCATACCGGAATATCCTACGTGTAACGATATCGTACTTGGCACATAGTATTGTGCAATCAATTCAATTGATTACGTCAAAATTTTCACATGTCATTACCCAAAGCAATCATCGAACCTTCATATCAACAGATAATCATTAATGTACGTTGACCGATTTGCGCGATGTGTAGGGCGTGGTCGCGTAGAACGGTCGCGGTCCGCTTGCCAATCTTGAATGAAAATCGAGCTCATTGTGACCAGGGAACTCCCTTCGTATTACATTATCCACTACTCGCATTGTGGACCGTAAATTGGTTGAACATTGTAAATTTACGACTTGTCCGCACGCCCTCCTCGTGGAGTGAGTACGTAGTACGCTTTTCAGTTTTTATAGCAGAACGTGCTGTCTTATTCGAGCATTTTAGCGACAATGCACGTCAGTTTGACCGTAATACTGTATTGGCTGAATTTTATTCTTGTATCGTATAGGATATAGATTTCATTTGTATTATCAATGCAATACAAAGATAACTGTAAAACCGTTTTTTACTTGGATTTGTTACAGTTAAATCAATTATTCATTCATTCAATTTTTTGACAACAACTCAAAAATTGCCACAATCGTTTGTTAAATCCTTACTCTAATAATTTGTGTTATACAAAGTCGCCCTTGTGGACGAGTGGATAGCGCATCCGATTCACGAGCTGAGGGTCATGGGTTCGAGGCCCGTGCTGGTTACAAAAATTTTCAAATAATTATTGTTTTGTATTGTAGCCAGGACACGAACCCGAAACGGTTTAGCTAATAATTGACAATTATTACTTGTAAAAAAACTGTCAACAGTCTTCACATTGTGGATATCCATATGCTTCGTTTCGGAGCGGATATGGTTAAAAAAATGCCGTGAACGGAATAGGAAAACGATATCAAAACCAGTATGTGCATTTATCAATTTTATTATCTAGTATGTGAGTGTTAGTTACTAACTAGGTTTTAATATTTTTTTCTTAACTTACTAGGTTTTGAATTTGTTTTTGAGGAAAGTATTGTTACTTGCTAGGATTAGAAGAATTTATTTCACCCATATGGACATTGATTTTATTTAAAATATCGACAGTAAAATGTGCGTTATAACCTAGTAATATAGAATATGCATGAAAACGAAATTTTAAAAATTTGTCGAATTACTAGGTTTTATAATTGGACAGCCGATTTGTCAACAATTCAAAAAATGCTACAATCGCCTGTCAAATCTTCACTTGTAGAAAGGCATATTCACATTTGCTTTTAACATGAAAATTGCTGCCATGCGAATCGGTTAAACTTAATGGAATCTTCAAATGATCAGTTTTGGCAATCAAGGGATTCTTGTAATATTTCAAATATTTCATCGCTAACACAATGCTTTTTAAAAATATTTGTGATATTTTTAATTTATACAAAATCATTTAGATATCTGTAAAAAACTGATATTATTTTTATCTTAATACTTATGTAAATGATGATTAAATATTTATTAGCACAAGAAGCCTTAAAATTACAGAACAAATGTTGCATTTAATTGGTCAAGACGTGGGCGTGATGGCCAGTTAAACTAGTCATTTTGAAGTTCGTTAATATTCGATTCCAAGATTTTGTAATACTTCGTCACGTTATTATCGTCATAAAATATGTTTATTTATACTGTTCTGCGTTGGATTATAAATTTTAAATGCTTTCATAGAAAATTAACGCTCAATCCGGTATATTTACTCCCATATTGACATTTCTAGATTTTTCCATATGCAAATCTGAAACTTGGTTGTCTCAAATGTTGTATTGCGAGCAAGTTTGTATAGTATTAGTGATTAACCAGTTATCAGGGAATGACAACCATATTAACTGGTAATTATTACTAATAACGACATAATAATAAATTACGTTGTCTACGAATATCTTTATTATTTTTATTTATGAAGTGTAGTAAAATACGCACATGTAAAACGTAAATAATGCATCCAATTTGTTTTGGCCAATTCACAATATTCCTTTTGTTACTGTGATGTTAACCAACTTTTGGATATTGCATGCTTGTTTAATAAATAACGATAAAGACTACCCCGTATTCATTTTTTGTTCAGAGGGTTTTAACGTGATGTTTCTTTTTCACTTTCCTAAAATTGAACTAAAAGAATGTTGCGCGAAAACATATGTTCGGCTGCCCAATTTAAAAACATAGTAAGTGTTTCATCACAAAATGTTCAGGACGACCAAATTGGTCGTGGTGACTATCGACAAGAATATACACGAATAATTGCGGTGAACGGAACAGGAAAACAATATCAAAACCGATGTGCGCATTTACCAATTTCATTATCTAGTAAGTGAGTGTTAGTTACCAGGTTTATATCTATTTTTCTTAACTTACTAGGTTTTGATGTTATTTTCAATGGACGTATTGTCACTTGATAGGTTTAGAAGAATTGATTTCACCCATATATACGAGTACACACATTTCACATAAAATATCGACAATAAAATGTGCATTATAACTTAGTAATATAGAATATGCATTAAAACGTTTTTTTTTAATACGAGTATGTAAATTACTAGGTTTTAAAATTGGTGATTTAAAATGAGTAATACTTTATCGGAGTACACTGTTGCTTCTAGTATGTTTTATAACAATGTTTAGCTGTCAATGTTTATTTATGGGAATTTAATACATAATATTGAAGTATGTGAAGTTTTGCAGACATCGAAAAATATATTTTCACATTCTAAACAGTTCGTAAAAATTGAAAATAATGGAAAATCCATTGTTAGTTTACGAATACATTATTATTTGATCACAGGGTTGTCAGTATTCTGTCGTTTAATTTTTGTTATTTTACTTGTTTAACATCATCTGCCTCGCGTGCCACAAGTTCACTAGCTGAAAACGAGTTGTTCCACTGAAAGGCGTGGGAGAAAACCTGACAGGTCCACTGTTTGTTTTTCGATCGATCTGTAATATTATAAATTGAATGAATATTTATTATTTACGCTACGTCACCGATCGCATGCCTGACCTAACGTTTATTTACCTCGCTGCATAAATCAAAAATATTCAATCTCAACAACTTATAATCAATATTATTTACTGTAAATCGTTGATGGAAAACCATATTCTGTTAAAACACAGTTTTATGTACTAATTTTAACACAGTTTATTTAAAAAATCAAGACCGATTTTATCTGCTACGACAATATAAGTTGTTGAGTTGAAAATTTCGTAACAGACCAGTTTCGATTTTTAAAAAGAAATTTTGTTGAAATTAGTTTAATACATAAAACTGTGTTATATCATATAATGGCTTTCCACTTAGGGTTTACAGTATATAATATTAAACTCTCCAGGGTGAGTTTTTAACTACGGTTGCACAATCGGGTGGAAGTTTTCTAATTAATCTAGCTTTGACCCTTTCTGTGCCAGACATAATGTGACAACCCGGCAAGCTGTGACTTTTTAAGCAACAATATAACCATAATATTTCTATTAAAAATATATTGAATATTTATTTTTCATGACATTATTTTTAATGCTCTTATAATAGTCGTATCTCTGCGCTTTCATATTTAAAATTATCCAAAATATTCAAAATTGTCTAGTAAACGTTTTAAGTTTATGGCACTTAATCGGTTGACTTTTATTAAATGTATGCAATACTATTGTGGTAGAATGTTTATCTGATGTATAAATAATATATACGAGTATTTTATTGCTTGGGGTTTGACGTACATGTCTATACCCCATCAAAATGAATTTTGAGCGGTCGCATATGATAAACGCATCCATACTCTTCGATAAGTTAATTATAAGTTGTTGAGATAAATAAGTATATATAGTATTGCTATTATTTTAACATTAATTTTTCTCATATCTCTTCTTTTCGTTATATCGAAAAGTTTAACCATCAAAGAACAAATTTTACAGGAGGCACAAAAAACGTTTTTTAATGAATTTTAGTCAAAGTCATATTAACACAAACTTGGAAAACGGATGACCAATAAATTGGTATTTTATTTTCCTGGTCTGATAATTAAAAAAAGTTATTATATCAAAATCATTACAATTGAGGGCTAATGTTTTTTTCTTTTCCACACAAACGTAGAAAGTCGTTCTTTATTCAAAATCAGAAGCTGAATTTCGATAACTACGTGTATTTAGTTGTGTACATTATGCTTATCAAATAAAAGCACACAACTGAAGTTTAGCCCTTTTGCCTAAACATGGTCGATTTAGTTACAGTTTAAGTGTGCCATGCGATTATTTGAATATAATCTGTTTAAACGAGGAGGTGTCGAATGTGCTAAAAATATAACTATTTTATTGGAATAACGACATTTTTAAAGTGATTATTAAATAATTACGCTCTTTTGTGATCTAAATGTATCGTGATCAAAGTGCAAAAGCTTCGTGTAGCTGCAGGCGATACCTTGGGTAAAAGGAATCAGGTAAAAGCTTTATATTTAAGTAGATGCAACGCTTACCTGCGAATCGGAAGGATATCGGTTATTAGCTTACGTGGGTTTCCGCGGGTGGGCGGATGAGGCTTGCCCGCCTTCGCAAACCACCGCCCACTGACTGATGCTGGATTAGCATAATTCTTGACGATATCCGCGTCGTAATAGTAATTGCTGTTGCCTACTGCCAGTCACGCCAGCCTCTTTATTTCAAATCGTCATCATCAGTCCGCAGTACCATCAATCAACGCGTTGTTGTCTTGTTGCTTTTTATGTATTTTAAATGATTTCTATTTGATGAATGGTTTTCTTTTAAAACAATATCTATCACTTGTACATTATTAAGTTATATCGTGGATGGTTTTTTGAATAGCGGCTTGTATTTATCCGTATTTGGATGGAGATCAGTTTATTGTTTACGGTACTTTGTTTTTGTTTTGCATTTTTTTTATAAACATATCGGTGAATCCTATTTAACTATCCGATATTTACGACATAAACAGCTTTTATACAGCTTTAGCGATAAGCTGAAAATACAATGATTTTAAATTTTTCATTTATCGCAACAAAGAGAAGGATCTTACAGTCTCCAATTCACCAGATTTTTTTTTGTGATGTCTTACTTTTTAAACACACTTTCAATTTTCTACAAACTGGTTCTATGTCAGGCCCGGTTCTTATAAAAACTAGATTTAACCTTGGAGCGTCTTCCTTCCAATCGAACTTTATTAATACTGAAGACGGTTTTCTTTTATATATTCTGATAACAATATTCTTTGTTATGATTGTTTTGGTGAGTGTCACTTTGTCTTTCATGTTTCATAATTGACATGTCATATAAAATTCTGGTTAGCTTGATATATTATTTTTGTGCTAAACGAGTCCATTATAGAAATGAAATTTAATTTTCAAGAAACTTGCTAATTGAATGTTGTGGATTTCAGAGTCGACGCACAGCTCAGCGTCGGAGGAGAGCGGCGGGTCGTGGCGGGTGACGCTCGACCGCGACCTCGTCGAGACGCTGAGCGCCATCTATCCGGAGTGGTTCCTGCCGCAGCACCAGCAGACGCCGCCTCAGCCGCAGCCTCTGCCGCGGGCGATGGCGGGCGCTGCGCCCTCGCCAGCTGCCCCTCCTGCACCCCCTCCCCTACCGCCGCCTCTGCCCACAGCGTCACCCCGCTCTGCGAACTCCTCACACGTCACCGTCGACGCCACTCCTCTGCAGCAAGCCATGGATAAGAATAAAGAATGTAAGTAACTTCGACATAATATGAGCTAGTTTGAGAATCCACGGTATTAAAATCCATGAGATGATCAAATTATTAAAAAAAATATATTGATAATTATTTACGACCATGAAAATAGGTGCCGGTTAATAATTGCTTAACCCAAATTTATCGTAAACCACCGGTTAGCCTTGATTGATTATCATCCGGCCACGTATTATTCGAAGTATTCGTAAGAAAGAATCTTCTTTATGTACGTTGTGAAGAGGCGTCGTCATATAGTAAAATATATGAAATCGAGGCTTAGAATTGTAAATTTGAAATTGCTCGCAGAAGCATACTAGTACAAAATTAATTTTGGGATCTGAACTAAATTTTCATAAATGTACAAGCACACCTTCCGCTGTATGAGAGTCTTGAATATTCAACCTATATGTGTTATTATTGATAATAAAGGAGAGAACAATATTGAAGGCGTATGGTGGGCATAGAGCGTAAAGATCGTAACAGAAACTGATTAATAATAAAATAGACCAGAGCCTATCATATAATAGATTTCGGAAAGCTGATGATGCAACAATGTATTGAATGTGTTGTTCGACACGTGGATAATCGCTTTATCGTTATATATTACTAAATACTAAACAGCTATAAGGTTACTTCTAAACTGGCAATGTTGATACGTTGACCGTAAGCCTGAGCATAAGGGAAGCTTTCATCCAGTAGCGGATTGAATCCGGTCATTATAACATATTTTTATTCGATAACTCTGCTAATGCATAAATCCGATAGTAATACTTGGGTGTTTCGTACTGCTACTTGACTGCTTGTCTGTAATGCTACTATTTTTGGTATACAGCTGATCATATTTGTATGGTCTCAGAGTTGTTAACATCTATGCCGCATATACCACAACTCCAGTCCCGGTGTTTAGGCGAAAGGGATTAACCCTCACAGAAGAAGTTTTATGGAAGGCACAAAAAACGTATTTTAATGATTTTTAGTCAAACTCACATGACACCAACTAAAAGTGCACCATAGCCAATAAATTGGTGTTTTATTTTCCTGATCTGACAATTATACAAGTTATTAAAGGAAAATCATTAAATTTATAGTTAATGTTTTTTCCTTTCCAGACAAACTTTTCGTTTGTTTTTCAAAATGTAAAGCTGAGTATCGATAATAATTCGGGATTTTTCGGCTTAATTCCTTTTGATAGAACATGTAAAAGCACTTTTCAAAAATCTTAAATTTAAACAGGGTCGACGTTAATGTGTTAAGTAATATTGGAATTGATATTTTACGAGAACACGTGACAAACTTACTTTGGCATGAAATACGATTGGAGACTTTAATCGACAATGTTTACATAAAAGTCAATATATCACAAATGAAATATGCGCCTTTGGTCTACGAACTATGACTTGCTAAATGGGGTTGTGAAACGACCAATTTTGTTAAAAAAATGATATTTTCGATCGTCCTAATACTTCATCCGCCGTTGTTTAATGTTATTTTGTATTGTAAGGAAATTATTTATTGTATTGTTATAAATATATAGCCACGATTTCTCGTCTTTTGCCTTGGTTACTCGTATCTGATCACTAAACAGTATTAATAACGCTCTAATCATGAGCGTTAAGAAAACAATTTTGCTTCACTTGCAGTGATTGACCTTAATGCCATCGCACCCTGTAGATGAGTTTATCCAGTATACGAGTGTAATAAGAACGCTCTACGACTGCGAATATGGCAAAAAACGTAGATCCGGTAACTGTCTAATCTATTTCGTATTTAGTTTATTTTCTTTCTATTATTTAATGTGGCTAACATGAAAAGTTTATCAGTTTTTTTTGTTGCAATTGTGTTGTTATCTTTCCAGTTAAATTATTACTATTATCGGATTATATATACATTAGAATAAACTAACATAAAAGAGAGGTGGTTTAACTGATTTAAATTACAATGTATTATAATAAAAAAGTATATACACATGTCTTGTCACTTTAGTTATTTCGTCAATAAAAAATTGAGTTAATGCTGCTTCTACATCACGTAGTTTAATATTGGATACCGCTATAATACTCATAGCACGCCATGCATCCTGATATTTTAAAATTATTGGCAATATTTTGTTAATATTCCATACGCATTTTTTCACTTCCGAGATTCTGGTCAGAGTTATCTATCCACAGTGTTTCAATAGCCTTTCACATGATTGCCGTGTTAGTGCTCTTTCGCTGCTGATATCGACCGTGCTTACGCAAAAGGGAGTAACTCTCACATAACAAATTTTATAGGAGGCACAAAAAACGTGTTTTGATGAAGTCGCATTAACACAAACTTAAAATGCACGATTACCAATAAATTGGTCTTTTATTTTTCTGATTTGATATTTTTAAAAAATATACAAATTGAGGGTTAATGCTTTTTCCCCTTTAGAATAAACTTAGTAGGTCGTTCTTTTTTCAAAATCTAAATCTGAAATTGAATAATAATTCGGCATTTTCGGCTTGATTCCTTTTGACGGAACATGTAGTTAGTTGCGTACATTGTAATTCTCAAATAAAAGCACTTAAAAACTTAGGTTTAAGCCCTTTTGCCTAAACAGGATCGACATGTTTCGGACTAAGAATTTTGTAAGAGTTTAAATATTAGTGAAGCGTATTTGCAATCCCTTCTCCTATGTAGTGAGCTAAAATGGGTTTATAAGTATAGTGTCGGCAATGAATGAGTATCCGAAATTCTTAGCTGTTAAACATGTAGATTAAAACACATATCATTTTTTCAACTATGGTCCTCTGTGCCATTGTGAATATTACATCTATTGAAATAGTAACACTGATCAGACGAAACCGGTGTTGAATATATTTGTGGAAAAATGTGTAGAAGGGTGTTATTTTTCAATATACAGGCTTTCCACCAAGGATTGACAGCAGAGAAAGTGAATCAATATTATATCTATTAATATATTTACCGTTTCAGTATTTTTATAACACAGTTGACGAATACGGAAGGATGTCGTTAAAATATTGCATTTACAAACACGTGGTTTAAAGTTTTAACAGTGTTCATTGCTCCCCGCGTGTACGCGAATCGCATTTAAACTTTGTTTTTATTTCTAGTACATATGTTATGTCATGCTGCGTCAGCGATTGGAAATCGATATTGTTCAAATGTCGCTGTGAAATGAATTTCCGCATTAATTTCGTCGATATACTGAAGTCGAAAAATGACAGTTTTGACCTAATAATGCAGTTTGGTAGATTTTCACACACTCAATCATCTGGTAAAACAAGCATAGCCATATTCATTGTACTTTGTTGTAAAATTAAAATGTCACTACCTATTAAGTAGATATTGGATATTTTATTTTTGGCACACAACATTTAACCGACAAAGGATTGTTTGGCAGATCAGATTAAATGTTTCTAGTTATATTCTAATTCTGGAAAAATCAGCATGACTTACAGTCCCAATTGACCGAACATATCGTTGAATGTATGTAAGAGACTGTATGTAAAAACTACTTTAACTAAAGACTAACTTTAAAAATCAATTTTCTCAGAACAGTCTTTATCACCTTCTGCCAGTATATCGACAATATTATGGTTCTATGGTTGATTTTTTTAAACAATAAGACTATTGTTAAATTGTTATGCTACACCTGTTTATATTGGCAAAACTCATTTCATCGTAAAATAGTCATTTCGTGTAAGGAATCATAAACATATGAATTTTTACTTGTATATCTTCGTCGGTAAAAGTAAAATCATTAAAAATTAAAGCTTTACCGATGACTACATTTTTATTGTAGCTTTCTTAGAAAACGTATTAATCAACAGTTAAACCTACTAGTCGTGACCATACAGCTTATGATTCAGATTACAATAGTGAGTTTTAAGAAATAAATTTATATTATTAAAATAAACAAAATATTATATTTTATTATTAAATATTTTTAACTTTGAAAGTTGACACGAAAAACATATTTCAAATTTAGTATATATAATTTAACAATTGCGGAAAGAGGTTCGTCATATCTGTATAATTTTGCTGTACTTGCGTAAAATATTTCTTCATCAGTAAATTTTTTATTCATCATCGCTTGAAAACGCTAATATTTATAATGTTTTGTTTACAAAAGCACACTCTTTAAAAAATGTTTTAATGTGTTACAAATATGGCATCAATGGACAATTTTATTTGAGAATTGGTCGTTTTTATCTACGTGATAACAATGTTAGGAAATAGCCTTTTTCTTCAGTACCAACTTTCATGTCCACAAGTTTTATAACCACAATCGTCAGACAAGTCAAGTTTTCTGGCCATTTTACGTAGAGATTAAAATATATTAGCTGTAGAATCTTCGAGCCCGTTGGCTGTTTTTCCATTTAAATGCTTATTGCGATCGATACGCAGAAGCAAAATCCACTGGTCGATACTGTGACGTTATTTTAATAAGTTTATATCGTCGGAATACTGGCATAAGACATTATCGAAAAATGACAGTTTTGACCCAATAATGCACGGTAGATTTTCGCACGCTCTATCGTCTAATAAAAAAAAGCATAGCCACATTCCTTGTAGTTTTTCTGTAATATTAAAATGTCACTAGTCGATATTAAATATTTTATTATTGGAAAAACACATTAAACCGACTAAGGATTATTTGGCTGATCAGATTAAGTGTTTCTATGTATATTCTAATTCTTGAAACAACGTCAACAAGACTTACAATCCCAATTCCCCTAACATATTATTGTCGTTAAATGTAGAGTATTTAAGAGACTCAAACTTTAAAAATATTTTTCCTCAAATCTATCTTTTTTAACTTAATGCCTTCTGGCGATATAACGACGATATATTGTTTTATTTCGCGTGAAAGTTTGTAATGCATGTATTATATATACAGCTTACGATAATATTAGGGTTTTGAAAACAAATTTTTGACCTGAGTAGAAGGCTTCGCGTGCTGGATAGAAATTGTTGATTTGTGAATCCTAATAGCCTGGAATGAAAAGAGCACAAGGCGTTGCTACCTTTTCTAAGACGAGAGAACAGCGAAAAGAAGCAGAATAATGTGTTTGAATTTATTAATCATGAAATTCCAATGTTTGTTTTTATGTATTTACATGCGCTTTAGTCATATATTTTTTTATTTCGTAATTTCACATTTTTTATATGTAGTCATTTCCTCTATGTGTGGACAAATCGAAATAAACTGACATGCAAATAGTTTTTTTTTTATAGTAAGAGATTATTTTTAGGAGCGACAAATTTGTTCACACAGTCAGTGTGATTTTTTACGTGTTTTTCTCCAAACTGACGGTGATAGTGAGTGAAAAATATACGACTGTGGTATGAGTGTGCATGTTGGCTCAATAATGCACAGTGTCCCAAAATGAGCTTAATCAAAACGGAACTGGATTGCTGTGGGATGAATGAATGATGTATCAGATGAAATTTATGAAACCGATCACTTTAAATATCGTTTGGCGCATGAAAATTTTGTGGATGTATAATTTAATTAATTTTCCCTACTGTCAATAAACCCGTTATATTGTTATTATCGTAAATTAATTAATCATATCGACCTTGGTTAGTTAAAAGGGAGTAACCCTCACAGAACAAATTTTACAAGAGGCACGCACAAGACGTTTTTTAATGATTTTTAGTCAAAGTCATATTAACACAAATTTGGAAGCATGATGACCAATAAATTGGTGTTTTATTTTCCTGATCTAATAATTAAGATAGTTAATAAAGAAAAATAATTAAAATTAACGTTTAGTGCTTTTTTGTTTTCCATTAAAACTTAGTAGATCGTTCGTTTTTCAAAATATAAAGCTGAATTTTGATAATAATTCGGAATTTTTGGCTAATTCCTTTTGACAAAACGTGTATTTAGTTGTATGCACTGTAATTCTCAAATATAGGCACTTTAGGAATACATTTGTCGATTTGATTGATACTCAGTGTCTATAGCGGTATTCGAAGATGTTACTTGAAGAAGTCTAATCTGAGCTATGGTTATTGACCACAAATTACTTAATACATTATTTGTTTATTAATGTGTACTGGATAACAGTACATTTGATATTCGATTCTGGCAAGTCAATTATCGCTATTACGAATTCCGAACTGACAAGAAGTACAAATTTCTATTATCTATAATATACGTGTGTTCAGCGCGTATTGATAATGTTTACGTTCATGATGAAAACTTTTGTACCTTTGGACTATTTGAGGGGTGTATTTTCAAAGTGAACTTATTCCACTTCAACAAATTTTTGGCAAATGCCAAAGACTGTTTACGGTGTGAATATTACATATTTTTGTTATATCCATTTTAAACTTTAAAATCAATTTGTAATGCAGATAACACATGAATATGTAATATCGACATCGTAAACAGTTTTTTGACATTTGCCAAAAGTTTGTTGAAGTGGAATAAGTTCACTTTAGAAATACACTCCTCATTTGTCCTTTATTAGATTGAACGAAATATTTTTACGGTCTCAACGTTCATTATAGCGGGAGTGTAACTTATATCAAGTGATTTTTATAATTTGAATATGTACTCGTATGTGTGTTTTGACGATGTCCACTTTTTTGAAAGTTCGTTGTTGACGTTTCCTTGACACGTGCAGTTTATGTCATTATGATAGTCTTTTATGTTCACAATTTAGCTGCTCGGCTAAAGTTAACTTCTTTTGATAATATATCTGTGTCAAAAATTTTCATGCAGCTGTCGTTCCGTTCGCACTGGCCGTACTAAGTAGTACGATATTGTAAATATAATATTAATAATTACACACTTGGTGATTTTTTGGCTCGGGCGACTTGGCGACCAGGCGCCGTCACCCCCGATTTTCTTTTTCCAACTTTAATGACAGAAGCTAACTGCTAAACGTATATCATAGACAATACCGTTGTCATAACCAATTAACGAGCAAAAAAAATATTTTAACACTGTGTCAAAACATATCGCTCAAGGCCCCTTGTCTTTTTATCAGTATACGAGTCCATACTCGTATGTCGCTCACGTGTTCTCAAGTTGAACATATTACTGTATATTCTATTCTTATTCTTTGATGGCGATACAGAACAGATTTGAAAATTGCAGTCTGCAGATTTTTCGAATAATTATTCCATCTTTTCTCAAGAATGACCAAGTTTATAATAGTAATAAGCTGTCATTCAATGCACGAGCTATAAAAGCTGTGAGCAAAGCCACGTTAGCTTTCCTCCTGATCTCTTGGCTGGCTGGTATTAACTGGAGCCTAAAAGTAAAAGCGCTTAAAATTGCATATGACGCCATCGTCTGGGTATCGCAGGGTATCAAGAGATGCAATCTCGGAATAATTTGAAAACCTCTTCTGAGTGGACAATGCGCCGATCTGAGAAGCATAATAAAAGCTTATAAAACTACTTCTACCGGCGCTTTGCCTGCCCTTGCTGGGGTGCTCCCGTTAGATTTGCATATCGAAGTTCGTGGTGTTACGATTGCACAGCTTTTAGACCGGGATGCGGAGGTTGGTGGCATCACCGTGATGCCTCCGCTAAAATTTGGTACCGTAGATCAGTGTTCTCGAAGTAATATCGCATCCACTTGCGTATGAAACTACACTCACGGCATGACACGAACGGTGAAGCACTTCATCCGAGAGTAGGCAAACATATTTATTTTTTACAGACAATAGATATCGTATGTAGATAACCAAACTTACTCCAGACCATTGGAGTTCAAGTTTCGTCAGCTTGATTTGAAGAATGGGGACAGTTTCTTTTGTGGCGAAATGCATGATGCTAATCACATCTTTTGGTAATGTCCCCATATGTCGGTTGAAAGGGAAGAGCAACTCAAGTCGGTTCGACCCTAAGTCGTATTGGTCGGCTTTGGCGACATGTTTTTCACGAAACATAACTTCTTAGATTTAAAAAAATGCGGCGTCATACGGTGAGCGTGAGTGTATATTCCCA
>JAPMAG010000007.1:0-23530 GCA_036584685.1 Rhyacophila sp. Rhy_31_5 | reverse complement strand
ATCACAGGTTAATTACGCATAATATCAGGCTCATATTTTCAGGTTACTTGAGGAGTTATACTTAGCAATGACACTTTATAAAGCGAATCCATCACATGAAAAATTAACATACTTTTAAAACTACCCCAATATGTCATAATTTATATTATTAAATCTATTCATTTAGAGAAATTTAATTACGTACGTACCGAAATTCTAAGAGAGTTTTTTTTAATGTATCGAGAGTTATTAAATAAATTAAAATAATCTAAAAATACGTAAAATTAGTATTTATCAGCAATATTATTAGGAATTTCGTGAATTATATTTATGAGAATATTTTGAGTAGATTATTATAAAAATATTGTCATTCAAAATACGGCATATAACGGATATTTCGTAGTACACTGGGTCAACGTAAGTGGATGTTATTTCTACAATTGTATTAAGCAGTTAATCAATGTTATAATTTCAATAGTACTCCATGGAGTATGCTTGCATGTCGAACACTGATTCCATATGCGACCTGACCGACATACGTGAAAAAGTAGCGAGCTCATGAAAATATAATACTATACATCGATTTTGTGACTTGAAACAAAACTCAGTGATGCGATCGTACCTAAGCTAAATTTAAGTAAGTAGATGACAAAAAATATTCTTTTGATATGGAAAAATCTTACGATTGACCTGAATTCTCTAAAAAAATATTAATAAATTAAGGGTAGTTTGTAAACTTAAATACATATCTAAAATACATACTAACGTACGAGCATTTAAAACGATAGAATAGCTTGAATAAAGATGGTGGTTCATGTTTTGCAATACAATTTTCTTTAAAAAATTGTGTTCAAAATAAACTAACATTCTAATTAATGTATTCTAGTAAGAATACGTTTCAAAACTCACCAAACTTTTTTTTTGTTAATTTAGGTAACAAATTAATTAAGTAAACTTTTAAAAATAACCCAGCTGAAATTATTTCCTCTTCCTAAAAGTTATAATTTCTTTTTCATTAGAGTTAAATCTCAAAGAAACTCATTTACGGATAACAACATCTACATTAAATTTTAATATAAAATTTGATAGGTTTCAGCGAAACTAGACACTTGTTCCAAAAAAGGAGAAATCACCCAAAAATTAGATTTCTTATTATGTTACGTAAATATATTTTTATTTAATGGTAAAATTCGGAGAACGAACGTGAAATGAAATTAATGAAGTAAATTTGTTACTATTTCGAAGTCGTAAGAATTTCCTTAATAATGAATAAACATTAAAATGTAAGATTTTTTAATATCAATTTCTTCTGCGTAGCGACTGGTAACGGAGTAGTTGAATAACATTAAAAATGAAACTCCCAAGGTTCAGAATTATTTCTATTAAAGCAATACAATGGAATATGATTTTTTCGTTATAATAATCGGATCCGTGATTACGAGAACATGTAACGTTTTCATTTATTTTAACTATATCCGCTCCTATCCTAAGCACACGTATCGCGACAATGATGAAGGTTGATAGATTTTTGACGAGTAATACTTATCAGTTCTTAGCTCAACCAGTTTGGTTCATGAGCTGGTTTCAAATACATACGAAAAAATAGCTGCACAATTTTACCACCTGGCATGCAAACTCTCAAACCTAATCTCATACAAGTATGTTGAATGCGCTATCTGCTCATGTACAAAAGCGACATGTCACCAGTGGTCTAACATTAATGAGTAATTAAAATTAAAGAACCCTGCGTGTATCTAGTTTAATATTTAGTATTATTCATGAGTATATAAAATTGGTTACTTTCGTGGGTGAGTGGATAGAGCAACCAACCCACGAGAGTTTAAATCCTGTAGTCGGCTAAAATTGCACAAGTTTTTTCATGTGCATTTCAAGCCAAGACATGGACCTTATTTGTCGAGCTAATACCTGACAATTATTACTCGTAAATAGACTATCAAAACAATTTTCACATTGTGGAGATCAATTTGCTTCGCTTTGGAGCGAATATGTTTAAAAAATGTATAATTATTTTTATGTAGTGTCGATTTTTAATGGAAATGCATATTGAAATAATATACTGTTTAAATATATTTTTCCACAAGCATATTTTTCTTTCAATTTCAAGACCGGTTTCGTTTGTTGAACATGTTCAACCAAATTCTTTCAACGTTAATTGAAAATTATGTAAAAGAAGAAACCGATTTTGAATTTTTTAAATATATTTTATGGCCAAATGTAGGAAATGCGTGTTATTATTCAATGTATTTTCTATTACAATGATATATTTTTGAAAATATAGCTAAATGTGGATAATCGGTTAATGTTTCTCAATCGAATACTTTAGTTGGATTAAAGCCCTCATACGATCAAGCAGTAATACAAAATATGTATAATTTGTAAAATCTCAAATTTAATGGCACCAAGTATGAGATAGATAAATAAATGAGACATTTAGTATTAGGAGAACATACAGAATGAAACGCATTAAATTTTTCAGTAATTTCACAGCTCACCGGTGTAAAACAAATCCTGCAAATATGTTCGAAGTGAGTTGCATATTTTCATATTCCCAGATCAAGCCGCACGGCACGTGACCAATGTAACGCGACATCTGTCGGAGTTAATCCGAATCACGTCCGGCGTAACAAATGTATGGTCGCAAATGCCTACGCCGTAGTATGTGCGCCTGGTACATACAAGTATAGCTTAAAGTAAAACAAAACGGAGTATAAAAGGTGGATGTATGTTTATTTTCTTAGGATCGTAGTCATCTTGAGAATAGAAACTTCAAGTATATCAACAATGAAATAACAGATATAATTATACATTACTGAGTTTTCAAACTATTCAAGTGCTGTCTAATGGCGACCCTTATCATTCAAAAATAATAATATGCGAAATCAATGCTCTATACTCGATCTGTACCAGGGAGAGAAACTATACTATGTCAAAATGTAACTTTTTTACTATGACTGTTTAGTCATTTTAGTGTTGCTTCCCTGTGTAAAACATAGTGTAATATTCATTTAATTACATTCTTTTCTAGTAATGTTACAACATAATGTAGTATTTAACTGGAAAGAACGCAAGATATACTACATCAGTGGTTTTCAACCTTTTCACACTCGCGGACTGGCGAACTATCAAGATTAAAATAAAAACCTAACCCTGAGTATTTCGTTAGAAATTGCCATACATCAGTTATCTGGTCCAAACAACATTACTTTTCTTCATTCATTATTTTTTTGACATTTTATGCTAAAAGATTGAAAAGTGTTTACAAAAAAAACCGACGTTGAATATAGCCATTGTTAATTTACTTAATTTCTCACGGACCGGCAGAAAATTTTCGCGGACCGGCACCGGTCATCGTACTACCGGTTGGAAAACACTGTACTACACTATGTCGATATCTCATTCTTCTATTAATTGACATAGTTTTGTTTACCTTACAGATACGTACATGATTTATTTCTTATTATAAATTATTTCGTAATTTTACAATATAAAATAATTAAAGATCGGGCGATTAATTTTAAAACGTAACTCAACTGCAAAAATCAAATGGTGAAAACTTAAAAACTACCGATATTTTAAAATATCTTAACTGAAGGTGTGTTATCGTAGTTTTCCTTAAATACAAGTATATCGTGCGAAAATTTTGAGTATAACACAATATATCACAACATAAGCATTATAATTATAATCGACTATACACGATAAATATTTTACTCTCTATACTAGAAAGACTCGTACGTGCTTCAACTCAATGAAATTGGGCATAAAATCGCGGAATGAAATAATTACATAAATTGAATAATATTTTTCTCCATGGATATGCCCTGATTACATAAAAATATAATGACTTCTGTCCGTATATACTCGTAAATAATATGTATAGTTGAAATAAGTGAAAATTTGAAGCCAAGACAACTTATATAATTATTAATATTACTGTATGTTTACCAGTGTTCTTGTTAGCTTGATTAATTTCTAATCTCCTGATACTACATGCACTGAATCAATCTGGCGTAAACAGCGTAGGAAGTAATTAACCGAATTGCATAATTGAATGAATCCCTTGTTCTTGCCGTGATGACCGACCTCTGCGAGATTGATCTGTGCGAAATTGCGTTAACTTCTACCACGGTCAATACGAACTCGATTAAACCCATCTAATCATGAGAAAGGCCAAGTGCCTTTTTGAACGAACAAAGCATGATCATGTCAGTAATTTACACGCAGATAATTTGTTCGGTTACCAAATCGACTTTCTCTATATTGTGAATATACCGCATGAGAGATATTTTTACAAGTATAACGGTCAATATTTCTGATCAGATTTTTCAGTCAGATACGAGAAAATATAGAACCACCAAATAAATAATCGTCGTTTATTATTTATCTATGTAAAGTAAAGTGTAGTATAAGTAGATGTATAATAATTGCCCACACTTTTACAAAAAAATACAGATTTGAAATATATCTATAAACCGTACTATTTTTTTTTCTTGGTGAGTTAACAATTGATGATTAGAAGATAGACTAAGAATTAACTCGTACGGATAACTTCTACAATAATTGGAAACTAGACAGAATTAAAAAAAAAATCTTAATACTATTATTACCATGATATTTTAGGTCAAGTTAAAAATACTTATAAGGACGTTATTAAAAGTTTACAATAACGTTCATCAGCGGCATGAACTAGTTTATATCGACCCTGTTTAGGTAAAAGGGCGTAACCATAAGTTTTTTTGAAAAGTGCTTCTATTAAAGAGTCACAATATATACAATTAAATACACGTTTTGTCAAAAGGAAGTAAGCGAAAAATCCCGAATTATTATCGAAATTCAGCTTTAAATTTTGAAAAAAGAACGATCTATTAAGTTTGTATGAAAAAAAGCATTAAACGTAAATTTTAATGATTTCTCTTAGTAACTTTATTAATTATCGGATCAGGAAAATGAAACACTAATTTATCGGTCATCATGGACTTCAAGTTTGTGTTAATGTTACTTTGACAAATAATCATTAAAACACGTTTTTTGTGCCTCCTGTAAAATTTATTCTGTGATGGTTACTCTTTTTTACATAAACACGGTGTATAAGTATTGTCTCCGTATTTTTAACTTAAATAGAGAAAGATAAAATTACATTGTAATTATTCATATATTCATGTTGTAAATCGTTAATTTTGAAAAGATAGTTTTGCAATGATTTACGTAGATAAGTAAAATACCTATTATACGTTTTCACCAATGCGTTTTCCACATTAACGGTTTGCTACGAGGGGTTTAAAATTGCACAGGAAAGACAACGAATAACTTCATAAAGTCAATCTAGTATCTCGATCGCTATATCGAATGGTAAATATCCCGTTTCGGTCAACAATTCCGCTCAATTTTAAAGTAAAACTAGTTACGATATATCCAAAATTTTGGATGCAATTTTTTTATGTTAATATTATAACGATTTAATACGTAGTCATTAATGATATAAAAACCAACGTAAAGCAGTGAGGAATGGATATTATAAGAACAGTAGTACATTAGAGTTAGCGTAATAATCTGCGTTTAAACAATAATTATTAATATAATACATTTTTTCATTTGTACATCCTCGGTGAAAAGCCATTATTTTGAAATGCTAAATAATTTGGAGAAAGAAAACATTAAAACTGTTATTTTACATGTATATTTATACACCTTCTACATCAAGTATTGTATTTTGAAAATCGGAACTGTTCAAGAGAGTGTGGTGTAGAGACAAAAGTTTGGTGAAAGTCGAGCTATAATAATATGCAATGCTTCCAATAACGTTCTGTAATTTGGATCATAAATATAATGTTACAGGTACGAAAAATGGTAAAAAAAACTAAAAGATATTGAAAACCGTCATTTTGAAGAAACAATATTTTACGTAGGTGATGATTTGTAATTTTAAAAGATTTTAATATTTACGAATGATGTTTTCGTATAGTCGGTAAAATATGAGAACGATTATGACGTTATAGTTATCGAAATAATGTGTAAAAATCAAACAATACATGCATCAAATATTTTACAAAACAAAATTACATTTTAAAGCTTGTTTGGTATTAAATTGTTAATAAGAACAAACATTTTCTGATTTAATACTAAAAACTAACCAAATGGCAACACTGTCTGAAAGTGAGGATATTACAAATCACTAAATAAATATTTATTTACGACTAAGTCCCATAAACAGGTATTTGTTTCAAAATATCCCAAATTAGATAGTCAAATACGATATATTTTATGTTGGGCCAAATCTAGCTTAACAAGACCGATCTATAGATTTTTTTAAAAAAAGTCTTCATAAACCCCATATGCCTAGGTGACATAGTGAAACATAAACAACAGTAAATAAAAATAATAAAAGTAAAATAAATAAGAAAAACGCAAGCTTATAAACATTAGACGATTTTGATACAATCATACTTAACGATGCACTCACAATCATCGTTCACAATTATATTTTGTTAATTATTCGCTCCAATAAAATTACAATTTTGTATTATTAACTATTGATACAATTTAATATGTTTATTGGTTAATTGAAATCCTAACATTGTTCAATGTATGTGATAATTCATGAGGGCATGCATTTTTAAGGTTGATGATGGTATGGATATGTAATAGTATGTAACAAATAAAATATATTACCCTCCTTATTTAGTCGATAGCGCATCCGACTACTGAGCTGGGGGTCTAGGGTACAATTCTCTTAGCTATCAAAAATTGCACATGTTTTTTATGTGAATTTGATGCCTGAACATAGACCAGATTGGTTGAACTAATATAACTGACCATTATTACTCGTAAAGAAAACGTCAAAACAATTTTCACACTGTGAAGATCCATATGCTTCGATTCGAAGCTGGTATGGTTAAAAGACAAATAAAAGATAACTTTCTATTAAAATAGAGATATAAAGGCACAGGATTATTTTATTTTAATTTAGGATTGGAAGCAATACTTGATTCGTAATCTACAGCCGTTAAAAAGTTTAACGTTCGTTTGTTCGTCGGCGTCGTCACAAAAATGATAAATCTTTGACGTCCAACGTAATTTGACATCATAATTCAAAAGAAATAATATTTGTCAAATAAGTACCACAAAGAGCGCACTTAATCAGTGGTAACATCATGTCCCCTACTAAGTGACACTAAAATGTATTATGCTCTAGCTTCAAGATTAATCGGATTAATCATGAGGAAAGGATTTAAAATAAATTTCAAAGACACAAAATAAAGTTATTTTTATTAATCAAAGACTATGGCATGCCGTGATAATGTCGATAGGTCGATGCATAACGCATTCTGTTAGCAATCCAAAAGTCACAAGATCGGATACCGCTCAGGTAATAAAATTACGTGAAATCTGTGTTCATTTGTATCTGTAGCTAGACTTCTTAGAGAAACAAATATGACTCGAAAAAAATAAACAATGTGAAGTTTTCATATGCTCTATCTCGAAATGGGTATGAAATGAATTAATATTTAAACACACGGAACAAGAACTGCAATTTTTCCAAGGTACCGGCAGTTTGTTACGAATTGGCGGGATACGACTTAGATCAGAGTTTTCCAAACTTTTCGTGTCCTGGAACACTTCGTAAACTCTAAAATTTTAACGGAATACCTTGTTTATTTTATAAAGCAGATAATAAAACAAGCAATAAAATTTAAAAGTCTACATCAATGTTAGTGTTAAATGCGAGGTACGAAGTAACAACATTTTTAAGCAATGTTATTGTATTTATTGAATATTTCATTTTTTAGACATTTTAGAGCATCAATCCATTAGACATGGTTGAATTCGTTGTAGCTGTTAAAGGATATAAAACAATTAAAGGTTTTTGCGGAACACCTATTAACGTTCCATTGAACACCAGTGTTCCGCGAAACATAGTTTGGGAAACTCTGAGTTAGAGGATTGTAATGTATTTCGTTACGACAAAATATGTCAATGTATTAGGGAGATTTACTCGTATAATATAGGTAACCTGTAAATATCAATAGCTTTGTTGATAATACAGCTTATACTACGAATAAAATAAACAGAAACAAATGTACAGCATTTTACAAAGTATTATATTTCACCTGGAGGAGGCGGCTCGTGGCCAATAGACTGCAAGTCTTGTGATGATCGTCTCCTCTGGCGATACTCATGGGATCTCCCACCGGTAAACTCGTGCATCATCCGGCCAGGATATGACTCCTGACCTCGAGGCGAATTCAGATACTCCTGCGATGAAAATCGTGACGGTCTCGGCGGCGAAAATCCAGAATGCCCTCCCATATGAGGGTAGTAGTCGTGCCTCATGAACACTTCGTGATGTGATGAAGGGATACGACCCATGGCCGATTGAGGAATGACTTGAGCGTATGCTTGATTTCTGTGGTAGAATTCTTGCATTTTCATAGGTGATGTTGTCAATTCATGTCCATGTATCGACGCTGAACGTTGCTGTATACCAAACTCGCGTGAGTTTCTGTGCGAGGCATATTCCTGACCATGACTGTTTCTATGAGGGGAGTATTCAACCCCACGTGGGCCCATTTCAAAGTGTGTTGGTCTAGGGGAGCCGTAATGCTGCTGCAGCGCATGCGCGGCCATGGCAGCTGCCGGAGAGTTCCTGTTATACTCGTGTATACGCGGCGATCCGTTATTTACCGGTACGTTCTGATTCTCTTGAGAATTTTGGCCTTTGTGGGATGAGCTTGTTTGGTTTTGATCATTCGACGGTTGGACCTTCTGTGGGGAGCTTTCATTTGCGTTGTTTTGAATCTGTGGCTCACGTCTAGGGGAACTTTGAAGCGGGGGTGCCGTAAGCTCCTGCGAGGCTCTGCGGTTAAATTCTTGAATTTTGTTAGGGACGTAGCCCTGTGGTGGTATCTGAGCCATTATGATGGTTATAGATATTTATAATCTATATTGTTTTGATAATGTCTAATGAAAATTAATTTCTTTATTTATAAAATTATTCAACTAACTACCTTTACTTGTGCTATTTATATATCTCTATATTTTACTATTGGTATTTGTGTAAATTAGTATATCTTATATATCAATGCTATAAAATTATTAAGAAATAACTTTATTACAAACAGCAATGCAAACAACACATGCGCTTATTTTCTTTGAATAAACCGACGAAATGCAGTGGCAATTTTGTAGCAACGATCTTAGTTGATGCAACGGCAAGATTAAACCTCAGATTATAATGATATATTGGGTATTCGCTTAGGGTTTTATCTGCTATCCCATCGAAACATGGTCGTGATATCCGCTTCCCCTCTTCAAACAGTCAGATTCGCCCACAAACGTCAGTGGTAGAGTGCGATCAAAAGCACATACAGTTTGGCAAATACTGTTTTTAGCGGAAAGATTTCCTGAAACTTTAATTTTACTCCCAGCAAACGTCCGATTTATAGACACAGTAGCATGTTTAATTAACCAGTCTGTTTGGACTAGAGCTTTAAACAAACTGTATGCGAATTCGTTGTAACACTGTTGAAACTAAATTTATTCCAGTAAAATTCACAATGTATGTGCTACGAGTGTAAACAAACTATTCGTGTCGGATCACCTGTTATAAGTATTTAAAATAATTTCACTGCAAATTACTTGTATGAATCTACCGTTCAATATTCAGATTTAGAAAATTTATATAAACTGTTCGAATATTTTATAATGCCTTATCTCGACACTAATTTATTCATTCACATTAAATTTCACTTTGGTTTTTAAGGGTTTCATAAGTATGAGGTAAAATGTGATTTAGTATTATACATACACTTTACACTATGAAATAGTCAAAAGTATTTACTGCGAAAACACGCACAGATGAGTTTTTATTTATCAAAGGTTGTTTAATAGGTTTAAAAGCGTGTCTTATAGCACTCAGTCGTTGTTTGCAATGATAAACAAAAGCTTAAACTTTCACAGAGCGAACTGTAAGGTTCGCAGGCATGGTATAATTATTTTAATAGAGTTTGAATACTTTTGCACAGTCGGGTGAAAATCAAAGTAAGTGGCTTTCAAAGCTCCACGATCCGTGTCGCAATCAAACCATTAATTTGTATTTTATAATATAAATGTTTATCGATTTGCGAAAATATCAGTCTTTTGAAGATATGCGTTGGTAACAATATTTCATGTAGTATTTATTAAATTTTCTGTTTACAGTCAAACCTCGAATGAAAGTAAAATGTTTAATTAATAACGTAGCTTATTTTCATATGTACAAAAATATAAAAGCCACACAAAACATCGATAATACATGGTTTAGTCAGAAAGTCGGAGAGTACATTTAAGTAGATATCTATAAAAGGGAATAACTAATAAATTCAGATACTGAATCAACAGTCGTAAAACTGAATAAATATGTAAATAAAACGTGAATGTGTGCGTGTACTTAAGTATGCAAACAAAACTTATATTTGGGCTGAAAGTAAAGAAAGTAATATAGAAATCAAAGCTGGTTTAGACCAACGCTAAAGTAATGTATTTGGGTCGGAAAATGTACACAAAACTATAACAGTTAGTGCTTATATAACGATAAGTATATTAAAATGGATAATTATTAATAAGTTCAATGTATTCCGGTTTAACTAAACAAAACCTTTTAATACAATTGTAAATATATCAAAGAATATTACAGAATACATATTGAATGAATTTTAAATTACTAAAATATTAGTTTGGTTCGAATCTAATAGATTAATTATTAAAAAAAACAAATACACATACGTCGATCGAACGCAAAACATCTCTGTTTACGTAGAAATATATAGTAAATACGTAACCGCGTAATATTTATAAATACTTTGGTAAAAAATGCGTACAGTAGAATCCCGAATAATATTTTACAGAATTTCAAAAGTGAAACGCGTGTTTTTGCTATTTACAAAATTATCATGATTTTTTTTTAAATTCAGGTTTCTTAATGAAAGCTGTAATAAAAATATATTATGAATTTACACTCCGATTCACTTGATTAATCTATGTCACAATGATAACTTTAATTTGGTAAAAGATATTCTGTAACGTTAAATAATGAATACATTTTTAAGTAATGACATGTGAATACAAAACTAAACCTTCAACTCAAGAAGGGTCAAAAACTTCAAGCTACTTGGAGCGGCCTAAATGTGAGTACTGGGCATCACTGACAGACATACCACACTCAAGTAGTCAATTCGAAGTAATTACATAAAGAATTTCTCAAGTGCAGATGTGAAAAGCACGTACGAGAAATTACCGTTAGATAAATCTATAAACTTAGTCATCTCCTTACAAATTTATCCGGTGTATATAAATACCGTAAAATAAAAAAAAAATATGATCCAAAAAATAAAACGATGTAAAAGTGAATATGAATACTAAAATGAAAATGTGTCTTTTTATGAGGTTACTATTAATAGACAATATTTATGAAGTGGCGCTACTGCTTCTCTGAGTAAAAATTCATTGTTAATGTCAACAAGATTTTATATTCTAAGAAATCATTACAAAATATAAAAAAATCAGCCGCTAATTACATCTAGGAAATTTAATAACGTTGCGTAAACATTCTCATTAAAGAATCGCTTTCCGCGTAATAATAAAATATTTATATTTGTAGTAAAATACAAAATATTCGTAGCAATAAAATCGGTTAAAAGCGAAAATATTCAAAATACGACAGCAATAAAAGGCGATTTCATAAGGAACGCTACTCGCTTTTTCTTGATCCTATTATGTCCGGCACACTGAGTAATGTTCAAGTAAATCGTATTTCATTAAGAACGTCTTAATAAGCTACTTCAATACCGACATAATTATAAAAAAGATTCAGACATAGTAAAAATACAAATCTTTTTTATACTCAGAGAAATTTCGAAGCTGAAACTCATATTTTTTTTTAGATACATGAATAAATACTCGTAAAGAGATTATAGGGCGGCCTATCTCAATACAAAATACGTCGGATACAAAATGAAGTTACAATGAATTACAAAGCTATCGTTATTTACAAAGTATTAAAGTCTGATCAAAACGTTAAACGAATTTCATTTAAAGTACAGAGCCTAAATTATTATACTGTATTGACAACCAAATCGATTAAAATTTGTTGACAATAGCATTACCTAATAAAAGATAATGATATAACAAACGATAATTTAATTTTTAACAACCTAATTGTGTATCTGCTTTTCTTCGGGTTTTTCGAATTGTTGTAAGATTTATGTTATTTTTATTTATTGTTGATATTTATGTAAGCGATCATTTTATATGATTTCACTTAATACCATATTTACTATTTCCCTTAATCATTTACTCCTTTTTTTACAATGATTGACTTAACCGATTAAGTGCCAGAAGCGAGTTAACTCGTACAAAACGTAGTTTGCTAGACAATATTGAATATTTCGGTTGATTTTAAATATGAAAATGCAGAGACATGACTTTAATATAATCATTAAAAACAATGTCATGACAAAGAAATATCCAATATACTTTTAAAGGAAATATTAACCAAGGTTATTTTTTTGGTTAAAAATTCACAGTTTACCGGGCTGTGACATTATGTCTAACACAGAAAATATGTACAAAAAACGATGTACAGATTTTTTGGGTATTATGTGTTTTATTCATAACTCTAGTTTTATTGCGAAAAAAATCTTTGCACTATGTATGTGTGTATGGGTTAGTGATGATTTTCACGACCAAAAAGTTTTATAATGAAATAACAAGTACAATATGATCTTTAATGTTATAACTTTGCTTATTGCCTTTAAAAATAAAACGAAAATACATCATTAATTTGTATGTATAGCATCTGGTGTAAAACCGAACATTTATTGGTTTGTGAAGTCGTTACTTCCGCTTTATTATTCGGAGACGATTGAAATAAAATTGAATTCGAACATCTGCTCAAAATTTTAATGCTTTCAGCAGGTATGTCATTGATTATATGTCTGTAAATATGTCGTTAAGCATCAACAGACGGAACTAATTGGTTGACGATACTGATTGATTTAATGTTACAAAAATAAGTATTGAAAAGGAGAATATAGTTGTGTATACATAAAATATAATACACAAAAATATTGTGAAATGCAATAACTACTTGTGACAATTTTATTTACATCGTCATTATAATGATATAGATGTTGTCAATCTGTGGAATATATTTGCCAACCCTCTACTTTAAAAATTATTTATAATTAAGTAAATAAAAACGTATTGGTACAATAAAATAGCAACTACGTACAACAAACGATGTACAATCAATACGTGGAGTCAGATAGAATGGAAATTTCAATTGCAATAATATATGGATAGATTTTTTTTTAAATATTACTTCAAATGAATAAACGCTACATAAATTTAGAAACTATAAATTTTTAGGGTAAAGACATGATCAAAATAGTATTTATAAAACATACTTCAATAAGTTGTAACATATATTTGCGAGTATATACTTTTTTTCATAAAATAAATTTAAAAAGTCAAAATAGGTTTCATCTGTTATTATTACATTTGTAGGCTATCAGTTGAAAATGTAAAAACAAACGAAGCCGGTTTTCATTTTTAAATAAAGTATAAGTAAGTAAGAAAAGTATAAAAAAACTGTATTAATATTCAATCTGTGAATGATATTTAATAATTTTTATACAAAAAAATGTTATAAAATACAAAGTTACTTTATATGGCAGAGAAAATATCAAAATGAATTATCTATTAAAATAGTAGGAATAAGAAAAGATATATTAAATTATGTTTATCTGTTTAAGCTAAAAAGGCAAGTAACACACAATTCCTAAATATCACAAAATACGGGATAGCGTCATTGAATTTTTACTGTGTTTTTGGACACTTTAAGTATGATATAAATTCGTACCGTTAACACGATATAAAGCATTACACGACGTAAAAATATACTCAAGCTTTTATTGATCTTCACGATTATAGTGTATCAGATAATGTATTACATTACAATCCTGACTCAAGATGTTGTCGACATAACAATAAAAACATACATAAAAAATGTTTTTATTTAACCCTACTAAAAATGTGTTTTATTCGTATGCTTTATGGGTACATTATAATCTAGATAAAAATTATATGTCAAAGTACACTCGTGTTATACAAACTAAATCGTTGTATTAATCGATTGATTCTGAGCACTGGGTTTAAATATAGCACGTAATCAACGTCAACTTTGTAATTGGGACAGTGTTTAATCTAAGATTGTAATGTTAGGTTAAGTTAAAAGAATATTTTTTTTAATGTTAAACGAAAAGTCAACAAAAACGAAATCGACGAAGCGTTCAACAAGTATGTCAGCGGCTAGTGTAGTTAAAAACTTAAAACTTTTACGATATTTTAATTCTATATCTTATAAAAGACTGATATGATTTATAAAGGGCACATTTGTTTTGACATCCAGTTCTACTATTATTGTGTTGATTTTATACACTCGCGCATTACTAATTACAGTTTGTACGATTATATTTTGATTTTAATTGAGGAGATTTTATGGATGTTATGATCCGTAGATACGGTGGACCGTGAAGGTGTGACAACGCTGATGTCAAGGGTGTCCCGGTGATTATAGTGATTATTATTATGATTGTGCTAGCGCCGAGGGAGCGTGGGGCACGTCCTCGGAGAACCGCTGCCGGCCGTGACTGCCGAATGAACCTCGGTGGTGGATAGGTGTGCGTGGAAAGCGGGCGGACGTCGCTCCCTTATGCCCGCGCGACGCTCTGCTTGCGTCCACGTCGCGACGCCGCTTTGGCGTCTGCGCCAGTCTTCGTGTACATAATATATTCCCTGTTATTTCTTAGCCTTAGAAATACTTTAAAAATGTAAATTTTGTAATACTTGTGCTTCAATAAAAACATTAATTAACACACTCAAAACGAGTAAAAACATCTAAACATCTCAATTTAATGTTATGTTACGAATATATACCATAAAATAGGTATACATTTAATAAATAATTGAGTCTCATTGATGAATGTATATTAAAATATCGAAAGGCGAACAAAAAAGAAAACTACGAAACGTCGTACACATTTAACCTTTACATTAAGTTATATAAAACATATTATACGAGAAACCATATAATATTTTCGAAAGCCTCAATGTTAATATGTATATTGTGGTTATGAAAGTATAACTGTAGAACACATACTTAATCACGGTAGTTATTTTGATCATACAACATACCTGTTAATGAAATAATTAACCTTTTCTGTGTCAGACGTAATGTCACAACCCGACAAGCTGTAACAATATTTTTTTTAAATATATTGAACGCTTCTTTATCATGAATTTGTTTTTGATTATCATATAATATATATGACTCTCTATGTTTTCATGTTTAAAATCATTCAAAATTAATTAATTAATTTATTATTTTTGGCTTCTCTCCCGGCACTTGAACGCTTAAGAAAGAACGCATATGCACATTCATGGAAACATAATAATTCTCCATTTTCAAGGTAATTCATGATGAATATCATCATAGAAACTATGTAAAATGTGTTTAAAACGATGCATTGTAAACTATTTAAAAATATCCATTGTATTACAACTATAACGCATATTTATATGAACGACTATACAATATAATATTTAATATTGAAATACTTGACGAAAACTATATGATATATATTAATCGTTTAAACTGAACTTAATAAACTTTTTGCAGATATTTAAAAGCATACGAACTTCGGCTGGATGCAGTTTAATCGTCCACTGTACAGTACAGACCTAGCATCGCGTGATTTCTATTTGATTCTTGACCTAAAATCATTTCTTGCTGGCCAGCAATTCAATGACGACGACGAAGGGAATAATGCTGTTACTACATGGTCTTCACCACAGATGGGGGTGTTCTATGACAGGGGCATACAAAAACATGTGCCCTACTATGATATATGCCTAAAAAATGGTGAAAATTAAGTGGCAAAATAGTTTAAGGTTTACTCTTGAGAATGTAATAAATTAATCGTTTGGTTACGTTGTATTTTTGTTTAATATCTACATGGTTTTTACTTTCCGGATACCTCTCATATTTATATATACTTATCGTCTTCGTTAGGCAGATAGATAGCACGTACGCCTAGCAATCGGGGGTAGGGTTCAAGGCCCGTGCTGGATGTATTTTTTTCATGTTTATTCATGTATATTGTAGCCAGGACACAAACACGAAATGATTGAGCTAACAATTGACAATTATTACTCGTAAAACGCTGTCAAAACAATCTTCACATTGTGGAGATTCATATGCTTAGTTTCGGAGCGGAAATGGTTAAAAGAATGCATATTGTATCTGTTGAAAACGCATAAACCGATGAAACGTACGTAATGAGATTTGAAGAATTTGAAACATTTAATACTCCATGCGGATAACTAATATCATTTGATATTGAAAATAAGAAAAATCGGTTTCAGTGAATAAACACTTGACCCGGAAACTACATCAACGCAATATCGGAATCCCGTGAATCGTGCATTCGCTCACCGGCAAAACACAACCGGCTTGCGGACGCATGCGCGCCTCGCCTTACAACTCCAGACTACCGCCGCGCTGGTTGTAGGTTGTAGCTGACAAGGAGACAGCGGTGTGCGCCGTCTGCCGACCGACCCTCAACATGCGCTGCATAATACCGAATGCATTCGCGACCGTATCGGTCTGTGAAGGAGGAGAGAATCTATTTCACAATAGAGGATAATTATAAGATACAACTATTTTCGTTATATTTCTCGCTGAGTTCAAGTATTAACAAACTAACCACAATTAAATAGACGTTCGTTGATTAGAACTATTATAAAAGGCAAAAGTCAGCGTTAGAATTTTAATGGTAAATTGTACGTAAATACGATGGTGTAATATTTGATAATGAGAAATGCTCTACACTTATCAACGAAAGAAATTAAGTTAATTTATCAGTGAATGATATATCCAGCTTCAATGGACGATGCATCTATAAAAACTAACATTTGCATCTAGTAGTAGATATATCTTCCGATTTACGGTATTATTTCGTTCCTGAAAACTAGTTACGACATAAAATAATACTGCAAAGGGAGATATATATATTTTTTTCTTTTAACCATATCCGCTCCGGAACGAAGCTTATGCATCTTCACTGTGTGAAAATTGTTTTGACAGTTTGTTTAAGAGTAATAATTACCTCAACCGTTTCGGATTTGTGTCCTGGCTACAATAAAAATGAATAAACATTTGAAAATAATTGCAAACCAGCCTGGGCCTTGAACTCGAGATACCCGCTTGATAGGCGTACGCGCTACTAACTAACCTAATGAGGACGAGAAATGTATTTAATTTATGTATGTATTGCATGTCTTTTCAATTTACGTGATGTGACGTGATGTATTCGGATTTTTAAATACTTTTTCGAATCAAAGTCTACATAAACTGAATCCCAGAATTGTTCAAAATAAATAAACTTTTTAAAAGTAATCATATCGATATTTATAAACGAGTGATAATGGGAACGGTCATATGAAATTTGTATGGTGTGTTTAATAATGAAAAATGATTTCTGAAAAATACATCAACTTATGGAAAGTTACGTAGAAGTTTTATAAAATTACGTATACATTAAATATAACATAGAACGTGGGCTTACAGTCAAACAACGTTATACACAAAAATGAGTTTTTTTTTTTATTTGTGATAATGTTATTTTACGTTGTTGACTAACGTGGACTAAAACGTGGAGATATTACTATAATATCGACCCATTCCTGACAGAAGATTGTAAGCATAAAAAAATCATTTTAGAAAGGGAGGTTTTTATCTATGGTTCTAAGATTATTTAAAAAAAATTAAAAACGTATGTATATTATTTTTTAATTTAAGATACGGGATGATGAAAACTTGATAGCGTACGGACGAAGATTGTCTAGATAAGAATAATAAAATTCAATCAGTAGTATCTCTATTTTAATTATGTAGTTTTAATCGGCTTTTATTTATTTTTTGCAATGTTTTATAAAATATGATAATACATACATAACAATCATTATATGTGAAACCGATAATAAATTGTTTAGCATACATTTTGTAAAAATATGTTATTATTTCAATATTTTGAACTAATTCGATAAAATAAACGGAAATTGTCCAATCGCACACGATATTCTGCCGGTAACAGGTCGATATGACCGTTTAAAACAAAGTGATGAATGACAAAGAAACATTCAACATATATTTTTTTAAATATTAAAGTTCTATTTTTGTCCAAAAACTCACAGGTTGCCGGGTTGTAACATTATGTCTGGCATAGAAAAGGTTAAATTTCAATTGAAAAAGATATGGTGCTTATGAGTGCTAACATATCAATCCTTTATTAATTCCTAAAGGAAGCTAAATAGTTGGCCACTGACCTGGTTAAAATATTTAAGTTTTTTACGGGAAACAACATTTTTATATTAATTGTTTAAATTTCAATACAAAGAAATGACGTAATCAAAGCTATCCATAAATCGAGAGATGGTTGTAATTAAAACGGAACTATTACATCATTTACTCAACTATTTGACGCCATGCTCTGGATCCAATAACGCCGTTGATATTTATGTAGATGCAGCTCGAGAACAGTAAACAATGGAACGCAGTGTACTAAACATGGCTCCATGGAAACATGACTACCAAACTTAACCCATTAAGTACCAGAAACGACTTAACTCGCACAACTTAAAACGTAGTTTGCTAGACAAATCTGAATACTTTGGAATATTTTCAATATGAAAATGCAGATATATTGAAAGTAATATGATCATTAAAAACAGAGTCGGGATATTTTTTTAATTCCATATACGTTCCGCGATGCGAGCATAGGGGATCTCCATTAGCATGATGATTCTCTTAAAATTAATTTTTTAAGAGTAATAGTTGTTAATTATTAGCTCAACCGTTTCGGGGTTTTGTCCTGGCTATAATACAAATGAAGAACCATTCGTAAAACAACACGGGCCTCGAACCATAGATGCCACAATCTACTCACCTACGAGGGCGATAAAAGTCATGACAATGAAACATTTAATATACGTTTAAAAGAAATATGAAAGCTTTATATATAATTAAAACTCACAGCTTACCGGGTTGTAACATTATGTCTGGCACAAAAAAAGATAATAGCATTAGTAAAATATTGTATTTTGATAGCAACTCATAAATTTTACAAAATAATGTTGAAATATGGAAAAAATATGTTTATTTGAACTGATTTTCCTTTTCATTATAAGGTTAGGAAAGTACTTTAAATAAATATACCCCACCCACAGCAATCAACTACAAGAGTAACTTTAGTTCGTAGAGTTGAAATATATATGTTTTTAAAAAAAATGATTAAATACATAGCTATATATGAAATGCTTGTCATACTGTGTAGCCTCTGTGACGTCAGTGTGTTCAATAAAATAATTTAATTAATAATGATAATTCAATTGAGCCATGTGAATAACTTCGTTGTCATATCGCTGAGATTAGTAAATGAATGTTGAATTGAAGAGTATGAGAGAGAATGGAAACAATTTCAGTTCTGCGCTTTACTAGCAATAGCGATTCTACTAATGCCAATTTGCATACAATAAAGCAGAATGATAAATTTATTGAACACGCTAAAGCTACGAGTATAGCGTCACGATAGTGTTTAGTTGAAAATATGATACATTCATTCGGCATACATTTTGAAGGAAAAGATTTTTTTTAAATTACGTACTGATATATTTACAGTACATAATCGTTTGGTGATTTTCATCACTGTTATACGTACTTAGTGTCGTGAAATCAGAGACTGTGTGTGATACGTGATTTTCATCACTGCGTACTCAGTGTTTATACTAGTCAAAAAGTATGTATTGATTAATGTTTCAAAAAAAATCTTCTTAAATAAATTCCTTTTGATTGACATAATATTCAAAAGGCAAGACTTATTTGTAACACATCAATCAATTAAGACTACCTACCTAGCTATATCCTGTAGAACAATTATCACACGAAACTTGATCGCTTACAAGAACATTTTCTCGAGGAAATAGAATACCCCTTTAAAGAATTATCTACAGGATTATTTTATTTGAAAAAATATCAAGTATAATTGTTCTTTCAAAGCGTCTAAATCGAGTGTAAATTGATTAATCGATTAAAATTATTTACACGAACTTTAGTATTTTAAAACGAAAATATTTGCTCATTAAAACTACTAATAGCTAGTTATCTGCACTTGTAATATTTGTTGACATCCGAAACAATTGCTTTTATCAAATAAAGTACCAGAAGCGAGTTAATACGCACAACTTAAAACCTAGTTTGCAAGGCATATTAATGGATACACGAAATAAAATAGGCACTAAGTGCCAAAAAATACAAAAAAGTAAGTACGCAGAAATATTCTATGTGTCACCGCCAATACCCTAAATTGTTCAAGTGCTGAAAAAAATTATTAGTCCTTTCATTGACATTCAAAGATGGACCTGGGTGTAAGAAGCAGCATGTATATTTTTAAAATAGGCACTAATTGCCATTTGGTTTCAACTGAAATTAGTATTTTTTCAAATTAAAAAGATTCAAATAGATATTTTTTAGATTGTATGTTTGACCCAATGAGAAGCTAATAAAATAGTGCTTATATTTATCGAATTAATCAATAAACCCCTTATATCTCAGATACATCTTTTTGGCACTTACTGCCTATTGATGATCATTAAAAACAAAGTCATGACGAAGAAACATTCAATATCATTTTTTTAAATATATGAAGGTACTATTTTTGCTTAAAAATCCACAGCTTGCTGAGTTGTGATATTATATCAGGCACAGAACAGGTTAATGGTGTAGATAAATTTATATATTAATGATTCTAATATAAATAATCATTTGTAGATTTTAAGAAATCAGTTGGCTTTTAAATCACATGTAATAAAGTTACATGATATTAGTTCGCTACACGTTTTAAATAAGGGTAATGACTGCTATGAACTACAAAATAACTTAACACAGAATTGCTAGTTATTTTATAAGTACTTTGCAAACAACTGTTTGCCTATGATAACTTTGTACTTGCGTAATAATTTAACGTACCTAAGGACCCACAAATTGCATTATTATTACTAGTACCTAAGCAAATGACAACATATTTTCTGGAACAATATCATGAGAGCTTATTATTGATCGATAGTTTCATTATGTAAATTTTTACTAGAACATATATATTTGAGCCTTAAAAACTATAAATGTGTTTAAGGGCAATAGAGTTCATCATGACTATTGGCGGTTCAATAAAATAAAATTATTAATTTGCAGAAATGGCGTTCAAAATATTTTAAAACAGTGTTTCAATAACTGATTGTTCTTATACTCTATTAACTATTTTTATACTCGTGAAACGAAAAACGAATTTGTTAGTAGTACGTGTCAAGAAATCGTTGATATGTTGCTCACAAATTCGTCTTGTGTGGGTTTGAAAAACAATGCAATGAGAACGAATATGATACATAACGTTGTCTGTTCCGGTTCACATTTCTCCATGACTAGCGGTGGACAGAACATCGAGAGGGTTGATAGCTTAAGATATCTGGGGGTGCACATTACGGGAGATGGCACTTCGTATAGAGAGCTCGCTATTCGAATGAGACTTGCTAGAGCGACATTCAACCCCATGCGAAATTTCTAGGACTCACAGTTTTACTTGGTTAAAAACAAATGCTGCATTTTCAATGCTTGCATATAGACGGTGTTGCTCTAGGGTAGAGAATCATGGCACCATACGAAGTCTCAAAATAATCGTTTATGACGGGTATGGCTATACGCGAAATGAGGTGATAAACTCGGACTCCTCTCATCACATCCAAAATAAAGATGAGGCGTTGGACTTGGCTTGGTCATCTGCTGAGAATGCCTGAATCATATCTCTCAACCGGGCATCCCTCTTTTTCAAGCCAACCGGATATTGTCGTCCCAGGAACGCGTTGAGCCACCATATACAGAATGTATTCGGCGGAGTTGTGGGACGGACGTCGGCTTGAAATTGGGATGATGTAAAAAGACAGACCAGTGAAATAGATTTATGGGGGCAGCATGTGGTGTCCATATGCTCCGGCTAAGGGGCGTGATATGGCTTAAGAAGAAGAAGACTTATTCAGTCGAAATATAACATATTTGTAACCATACAACAATAGTAATTTTTATCAAAACGCATTTAAACACCGTAGTAAGCTGGATCATTTTTTGTTGAAAAAAATGTATTATATAACACGATATATAGTGATACTATTATCTTTCTACTATATTTGGTATCTGTATTAACTATTTCTTATAAAAATATTCAACTTAAAATTTGAAAAGTATTTTTTAACGTTGTTTCCAGGAGCTTTATCTTTTAACTGAATTAAATGTTATAAAACCGTACGATTTATAAATGTATTGCTTTATTATAAAAACAATATTGAACTAAGCGTAAGTTTTTATATAAAACTGTCATACTTTGGATAAATCTGTGTTATCTATATAGAATCTCACGGTACGCTCATTTCCTCATTACCAGAAATCAAATTAGTCTGACGAAAAAGTACTCGCAAACCTCTCGACACAACTTCACGGTAAAATCAAACAGTAAACCTTCAAAGAAAATTCAATTACTTTCTGAAATTTCACTGAAAATATTATCTTATTACGGCATTGTATGATTTCTTTGAGTAATATTCGAAAGGCAATATTGGAATTAATTTCATCACTCAAAAACTTTTAATATTTCAAAGTCAAATTAATTTATTCGGAATCGATCGACAGTGGACTAATATTAACGAAGGGTTTTGTGTAAGATTCGCACTTATATTAGACATTTTGTGTAAAGTTAGAATACCGTGATGATGGTGATGACAGTATATTTATGTGATATTTAGTAAATGATACTAGCATTATATGTATTATGACATTCCCTAGAATACACCTAATTAAGACAGGTATGTCAAACTCGCCGTCCGTAACAATACTTTATGCAGCCTAGTCCCAGCTAGTATAACTCTATCTAAATATAGCACATCACCAAAGGTAGTAGCAGAAAATAGATGTCTAGTGTCAGGACGAAAACTCTAACATTACACTAATACGTAAGGTTTTGTTGTTTTAAAATTACAAATCGACTCTGTTTAGGTAAAAGGGCGTAATCCTCAGTTTTTTATTTGAAAATCACAATGCACACAACTATATATATATACACGTTATGTCAAAAAGAATTGAGCTAAAAATGCCGAATTATTATCGAAATTCAGCTATAGATTTTGAAAAAAAAAACTACAGAGTTTGTATGGAAAGGCAAAAAGCATTAAACGTCAGTTTTGTATGAGTTATCAGATCAGGAAAATAAAACACCGATTTATTGGTCATTATGTACTTCAAGTATGTGTTAATGTGACTGACTAAAAATCATTAAAACACTTTTGTGCCTCCTGTAAAATTTGTTCTGTGAGGGTTACTCCCTTTTACCTAAAC
>JAPMAG010000006.1:11453-27059 GCA_036584685.1 Rhyacophila sp. Rhy_31_5 | reverse complement strand
CCTAGTAAGCTGTGAATTTTTAAGCAAAAATATAACCTCAATGTTTCTTTTAAAACTGTATTGAATGTTTCTTTATTATAATTTTATGTTTAATGACCTTATTATAATCGTATATCTGGACTTTTATATTTAAAATCATCCAACATATCCAAATTTGTTTAGCAAACTGCATTTTAAGTTGTGCGAATTAACTCGCTTCTGTCACTTAATCGGTTAATGTGGAAAGTTACGTAAGTTTGAGGTGAAGGAGGAGGAGGTCAAGCTGAATGTCTTCATGGTGTTACATGGAAGGAGGGTGGGTAAAAAAAGTAAGAAAAAACGTTACGTGGATTATGGACTAACCCTAAGTTTTTCAAGGTACATTTTCGATGGATGATCGTTTTCAATAGCTAACAATGTGAAATTGTTTTGTCTGATTTTTTTAATTGAGTTTCGTTTGTAATCTTTTATAAGTTTTAACTTACGAGAGGACTTCTCAACACTATATAATATTATAGAAACGGTGTATTCTTCTGAAAATTCACTTTCTAAGTAACCGTATTTCTTTTTACATTTTTTTAGTAGAGATACTCGTATATATACTTGCGACACTCTGCATGCCATGGACAAGTATGCCATACATCGCTTATAGTAGGGAATGCAATTTTACTTGTAATCGGATATCAAGTATAGACAGACCTCTGGTCAGCGAGGGCCCTCCCGCTCTGTATAGGTTCGCTATGAGGCAGCTACGCCACTGTACTTAATCAAAGAAAAACAATAATTGAAATGAAATGTAGTCAAGTGGAACTTAACATCATTAAAACAAATTCCTAATTCGAGAACCGATTTATTGCAACTATCAACATGTCACCGGGCATTGTCCAATCGAATTACATTTTTGTGAGTGTAAAAAATGGCTGAGATCAATTAATTATATGGATTGAGCGTAATTGATGAATTAGTGAATTGATTTTACGATTGTATCAAAGCTGTTGGAACAATTAAGGGGTCGTCCATAAACCAAGTAACGTTTTTTCTCACTTTTTTTACCCTCCCCCCCTTATGTAATACCATGTAGACATTTAGTTTGACCCCCCTCCCTCTTCTAAAAATTTACGTAACTCTCCACATTAATTGATTTATGCGCCAGAAGCGAATTAACTCTCACAACATAAAACGTAGTTTGCTAGACGAATTTAGATATTTTAGAGGATTTTAAATATAAAATTGCAGAGATATGATTGTAATATGGTCGTCGTTAAATAAACTTTTAATATACTTTTTAAAAAGATATTTAGGTTTTATTTTTGCTTAAAATTTCACAGCTTACATTATATCCGGCACAAGGTTAAATAGAAATGCAATTTATAATCATCTCCTATCCACTTTTTGAGATGGAAAAGTGTTAACTAATATTAAAAAAATTAACCCCCCCCCGCTACCACTTTTTAACGCCATGTAGACATTGGTGTTCACCCCTCCCACCCCTCAAGATTGTTACGTGGTTTATGGACGACCCTAACAATAGACACTATGGGAACGTTTAGTGTTATAACAATATATAAAATAGTGGTAGAAGACGCCACTCCTATTATGTATATGAATTCAACACTTCACATCTCTTGCATTGACATTATAAAGACAAAATGAGCGTACATTAATCAAATCCCTATTCACAATAACACCAGATATAAATGGAATCTGCGTGTTGATTGTCTATGGATAAACGTAGAAAATTATGAGAAATAATAAACCAATTTTATAATGCCGTATATAATACAATCAAAATATAATCATCCATTAAAAGGTGGTATAAGAAAGCTACTTACTGAAAGCGGTTGATGTTTATAAAATTCGGGAAGAGCGTAATAATATAACAAAAAGATGATCGTCGTGTTCATAAAAAGACACAAAAGTCACTTAACCTTAAAAATTCTGAGAATAATGATCAGAAGAAAAGAGAGAAAGGAGTCATTAATTAACGTCGATTAGCGGAGTGAGCGTGCGGGGATAGAGTCGCCCCGGGCAGAAGGGTGGACCACGCAACACGAACACGCACAAAGAGGCGGGAGAAAAATGACCCACTTTACTCTCTTGAGAGGAGACGGTGGAGGCAGCCTAGGGGTGTGTCGGTACACAGCACGGTCATGGCAAATGAACAAGAATCCAACACAGCTTGAAACTATTAAAATCTGACAAAAGAGCCGTTATGAGAAAATTACTTCATCGAGGCACAACGAATAAGAAAGGGAAAAAAATATTCCAAGAAAAATAATCACTAGATCAATATTACTTTGACATTTTTTATAAATAGAAGACGAAACCAACATCGCCATTAACATCAACCATCTACTCATACAAGGACTAACCAATTATTCAGGTGATTTACACGAGTATCATACTGTGAGTGACTCAAAAGACAAGCCAGACTAAATTGCAAAGAAAATAACGTTTGATTGTATCTTGCATGTAGAAAAGATTAATGTATTTGAATGGAACCATTCACCCCAGCATTTGGTTAGTTTACAAGAGCTTCCCAAACAGCTCTGGCCCATCACCCTCTTTTTAGAAAAAAAAATACCAAACGCCCTTCGAAAATCTACACATTCATAAAATCTGTATATTATATTTCCCGTCTTATATGTATCTTTATTTATACATATAGGTGAAATATATTTACTGTATATTACGTAATACAGAATAATCACGTGCCGCATGTTTAAAGGTTGTATTGAAGAACAGTGTTTGCTGGTACTTGCGGGCTTTCTGACAATAAGCCACACGCTCGCCGGCCTTTATTTTTTTACGCTAAGGTTTATAGGCGAAATCGACAACAGTAGACATTAACTTGCATTTTGTGTGCGTATTGCTAACAGTCCTTACGACTATGACTATATAAAGCACGCCAGCTGAAACATATATGTTAATATGATGGCTATTCCAAAATGTCTCATCCTGTTCTCTTTCATCATTGTTTTTCTTCAACATCCCTTAATTACATATAATGCTCACCACGATCATTCAAGCGCCCCCATTGAGATATCGTCCACTTTAGAAACTGAGTTAGACGTTAGTCAACTCTCAGTAAAAAAAATCGGTGAAGAACTGCTGGCCACATAAGGATGCATGCTTATTTTTGTAACAGAAGACAATGAAAAAATCATTTGTATAGCGAGTAAAATACTTAAATATCTTTTTTCAGTAGATAAAGGATCAAAGAATAAGTCACGGTTTATTATCAGTGTACATAAATAAATTCATCGTTATTACATTATTTCCGGTATATTACGTTATATAGATATCTTTAAGAAATTTCCTATTGACAGCGTCGATGGAACAACTTTGTTGGGCATGGTTAAGCAAAGGCCGTAACGGCTGACTAGAACCGCTCCCTTAAAGTTCGATGGCTAGGGTTACATTGAGAAATATGCAATTCTGTGTGGGGTGGTTGCGCGCATATAAATAAGCTTACGTGTGGCATGGTCCCGAGCGATTTCGTTAGATACATTTTACACAAACCGAAAAGCAATAAACTATAAGAAACGTATGTTTCCTACCGTTAACCATTGAATCTACTTTGAGGTAAAAAGTATTTGAATGTAAAATTATTTTAAAAAAAAACTACAACAAAGATTGAATAAATACAGAAATGAATGGAGGATTAAATGTCGGCTTTAAAGCAACAACAACGTGAACTTAACCGATTAAGTGAAAGAAACGAGTTAACTCAGACAACTTAAAATGTAGTTTGCTAGACAAAATTGAATATTTTGGATGAATCTAAATATGGAAACGCAGAGATATTACTATTATAATGATCATTAATTAATGACAAAGAAACATTCAATATATTTTTTAAAGAAACATGAGGTTCTATTTCTGTTTAAAAAATCAGTTCGCTGAATTGTGACATTATGTCTGGTACATAAATGATTAAATTGAAACAATGAAATTAATATACCATGCCAATATAAATAGACTCAAATCAATTAAACAAATTTGTATAAAAATTAAATCTGCAGTAAGTAGACTTTCATGGCATACGGGTTATGAACGATACAAAAATAGATTCAAAGTATGGTGCAAGCAAAATAGAAAGTGAAATAAATATCTTACTTTTTTCGCCCCCTTCGGTTGAATGTAGCGAAACGTGTGTCCGATATAATAGTAAAACGAATCCTTAACCCAGGAAAACATATTCGAAATGGGGCTATAAAACGGGCGCACTGGTGGTGTATAAAATACGGCTATTGCACACTATGCGTCGAGGTAATGGCAGAGTATTAAGGGTGCAGACAGGAACACACGAGCACGGCCACTGGCGGAAATGGCAAAAAGATGGGATTGTTTTATCGATCGGCCGGTATGCTGCACTTCAGTCGCAAATGTCAGTTCGATGACTCGGAAGCGGCATTCGAAATGACCGACGCACGAGGAACGGACCGGACCCACTGAGTACGCGAGTTATTTCAAAACGCACGATACAGAAGCGGATCGACGACAGCGGAACGCGGCTTATGCTCAAGTACGAAAAAAACCATGACACATACACGTTGGAAAAAGACAATTCCAACGTCTTGGAAATGCGGTGGGTCCGAAACGGGGAAGGTTTGACTTTTTTTAATCAATCGCCCCGGCGATAATGTTCAGACTGAAAAAATCAGGTCACCTTTCGTTCGCGGCTCATTAGCACTGCGAGGAATAACATACTTTGTATTTTTCTCACCCAAGCGTTGCACTTCGTAGAGCTTCTTCGTTAAAAATAACTTCCTGCATGTATTGGTTTTCTAAAGAATATAAGTTTACGCGGATATACCATCTATTTTTGCAATAAATAACGAGCCGAGGTCGATATGATATTCCTATTCTACAATAATACGGTCTGTCATTTATAATAGAGTGTGGTGTTTAACTTTCATTCATCTTGAAAATACTTATTCACGGTCACACATGTCGATTGTTCTAGATTGCCAAGAAATGCGTGGGCGGCACGGCCCGCACGTTATTTTCAGTTGTGAAATAAGGCTATTACAAATGAAATGTAGATCGCTTCTGCCTGCTTTTACCAGTAACAAACTTTACGGAGCTTTTTCTAGCGTTTAATTTTCTATTATTTCTTGCTTTTACTATTTTTTTTAAAAAAAGCTATTATTTTGTAGACATAGTTATTTGCTTAGAATCGAGCAATACAATATGGAAAAGGAACTGTTTTGATTGTCTAATTGGTAATACATTGGTATATTAATAGGTGGCGGATAATTGCTCGAAAAATAGTTTCTCAAACGGAAGGTTCTTCTAATGGAAAGTTCCTCGAATAACAATTCCTCTAAGTAATGAAATAAGTTACTTTTTGAGTAATTTATTAGACTTACATAAAGACAAAATACTCCAATGTACTAGAAATGCTGTTACATATATTTTTACTTAACCTTTATCGGGTACTATTAAATATCTATAATCACCAATCAATCTTCTCTTCACCTTCCTTGCTAATAGTGTTTTACTGTTAGGTAGTCTTCAGAGTATAGTATAGAAATGCAGAAAATCAACAAACCTTAACATATACAATTAAACATTTATTAGCTTCAAAATAAATCTTCTCATTACCTCCCTCGCTTGCAATATGTTACCGTTAGATAAGAAAATTAATAAATCAATAAAAAAGTTATTTATTTCATTATTTCGAGCAATTTTCCTATCGTGGAACTTTCCATTCGAGAAACTATTTTTCGAGCAATTGTCACCAAACCACTGATAATACCAGTTAAATCAAGTAATTAAGAATTATGAAAAGGCCATATTTAATTTATCCATATGCAAAACAAATATCAGTCAAACATATATTATGAAAAATTATTTATTAAAATAAAAAAAACACCATTTCTAAGTACATATCTAGATAATTGACATCTCCCACTAGAGTTCGTTGCATTCTCTAACGAGTATCACTGGCACTAAATAAAACACGATAGTTTATGCAGGATATAATGAGTTAGAAGTAAAATATGCATGTGCAATAAGAAATAAGTCGCAGTAATTCAGTCGACTCTCCCACTCGAAACGAGTGGATGATTCACAATTCGCTCGAGAGCTCCTTCCGCCCACAGGCTACGAAGAGATTTGAAAGAAATGAAAACCTGCCTGTACCGATCCTGGCCTACACGATAGACCATCTATCATAGCCTATGCATACTTCAGCGTGCCAGTCGGAATCTATTATAGATAGATACAAACGATTATATATTGCGGAGACAATAATATATTCTAGACATTCGCTTGCACTACGACTTGGATGCTCAGAAATAATAAACAACATCACAATTTAATACGTTTAATTCATTTCTTCCGATACGAATTGCTTGGATTTCATGATTATTTAAGATATAATTTGTGTATTTTTTTTATTGAAGTAAATATATTTCAAACTTATCGGTGACGAACTGCACGACACCCATGTATTTATTAAATATTGTATTTTTTAACTCGATACAAAATAATACTAATAAATCTACACCTCTCCAGCTTTACAAGACTGAAAGTTTTAGTTATGATAATATAAAATTAATGAGTTCTATGTATTTGAATTCTCGAATTCAATGATGCAAAATTCTTAGAACGAAACTATTTACATTTTTCGCGTACAATTTTCATACTACAGCGTACTTTTTTAATCAATTCCGTTGTCTAAATTAACTATTTCAAAAAATATTAAGATCAGTTTTTCGTAGTTATAAAAAAAGATATTATAAAAATAGCCATAATAAAAGTTAACAGAATAATTGAATAGTCTCTACAATTAGAGCTGAACAATTTTAGATGATTATTAACTTCTCGAGGAGTGAGTTTTTTAATCACGGTTGCACACTTGGGTGAAAGATTTTTCATTAATCTAGCTTTAAACTTTTAATTTTGTTATACGTATACAATACTATTGCTGTATAATGTTTATTTGATGCATACATAATACGTGCGAGTATTTTATTGCTCGGTGCATGACGTGCGTATACGTCTATAGTTCATCAAAGCGAAATTTGAGCGGACGCATATATGCGTCAATACTTCTAGATGGGTTTAAAAAATAGCAGAAATATAAAACTATAATATATAAATAAACACCATTTGTAGAAATTTAAATATTAATTTCGCTTGAGAATAGATTATTAAAAATACGTCATCGTAACACAAAAACACAAGAGTTGTAGCGACACAGTCCAGCGACCAGTAATTATAATTTATATACAAAATAAACAATAAAATATTTTAAAACGATATGACATGTGATTTTGACTAATGAGCAGTGAGTACGTCTACACGTGCCAGTTGTGTGACTTTCAATCAACGAGGGCTTGTGCAATCCAACAAGAGACTTACACATTCTCGGCAAAGCGATTTGCTGAAATGATGCGCAAACATTGCTGCACTTAATTATTTTAAAACGTAGTAACGTAATAAGACTTAACACACGTGGAACATGTTGGGAGTTGTTCATAGAGTTTCGTACGAATGTAGTAGTGAGCAGGATGGAGGGAAAAACTAATCCAAGAGCATATAACTAGAGAGGCATTCGTAGAATTAACGACAGGTAAATAGAAATAATTCCAAAGTGAATTCACGCTATATCGAATTTACCTTGCACTTGATATATAGGACTAGATTTCATATAATAATAATGACTGCTCCATACAAACACTAAAGGAAACGATCTTAGGGGGCTGCAATAAAATAACCTTTCAGCAGTCATAAAATTTTGCAATTAAACCGAAACTAGATTAGATTTGAACATCTCGTGTATTATTACACGATAATAATAGCGATTGAAACACAATAAATTGCGATAACTACTACGAGGATATAATTGATGTATCGCAATTAAAAGCAAAATAAAATATTTTCTATGAAGATATTTTAACGACTGGGGAATAAGACCAATGCACAAGTTCAATATTAATCCACAAATTTATGTACTATGCGAACTTCAACATTGACAATTGAACAATGGATGGCTAATAAGACGTATGATGAAATGGTTATAAACAGGTAACTACTACACCACCCATAAAATATCAAAATACGGTGGGTGGGAGGGATAAGACAAAGAAAGCGAAAAAGAGAGTAAATTGTTCAAAATGATGAAATGTCACTTTAAAAAAAATATTAAATTTATACAAACACAAAATAATTAAATGTAATAGAAAAGTTGTTTACGTTTGTTTACACTTAAAAATGTATTTAAATTTATTTACAAACACATGTACAACAAACCAATGTGTGAGCAAGACTGCAAAAATATCCTGTAATATCTACGCTATACTCAAAATTTTATTATACCTGTCAAGACCTGTTGATATTTTGCATTTCTGTAATATATTTATTTTAGGGACACCTTAACAGTACAATATTTATTATCATGGAAAATAATGAGAAGATTATTTGAAGATAATAGAGATTTAATTGTACTCGTTAAAGGTTAAGTATAAACAACTTTTCTAGTACATTTAATTAGTTTGTATTTACATACTGTAATATATAAATTTAATCAATTTTCGTGAAGTATGAAACATATTTCATTATTTCGAGCAATTTGCCGCAACCCGAATTCCACGGGTAGTAGGACCGTTGTTGCAGTATCCAATGTTGTCGTAATAATGAAAACTCAACAACCATACATTTTCATTTTATCGTTACATTTATAGTAACTGGTAAACGTTTTAAAAATAATAATATCCTTGTATTCCGAACATCTATTGGGCAAATACTAAGAAATCTCTACTGAATATATTTCTCTTATGTCTGTAAACGCCACTGTTTATATTTGATGACTGGGTCTTTCTTATAAATACGAGTACATTCATGAAAATTACGAATACAGAAAATTTACGATGACGACTTTCCCAGAAATAATATTTTTGCAATCGCCCACAGAGAAAACAAAAATACATTACGAGAGCTCTAATTGTGATGCCTACACGAATTAATCATGCAATAAGCACGTAAATCGTCAAAAATGCGGAAAGAAAACAATAACACAATAAGCATAATATATCAAACTATTACTCGACAATCATTTACACTTTTACAACACGCAAAAGTCATCTAATCGCCTCCCACGCCTTTTAAGCTGCGAAGCAATGCTCAATTAATTCTGCAGTCTGCAGGTTAATTCCTGGCACACATCCAACACCGGGAGTACCACCGTTCGCGATTCTTCGTGACACATAATAGGATTAGGCTCGGGATATGGTATACTCGTACATCGCATCCATCGTCTAATAGTGTAGACACGCTGGGCCTATTTCTCGCTCATTTAAAAGGCATCAGATTAACTTAGGTGTACTAAACAGAGCCGCACCAGGACTGCGTGCACCAGTTAATACGTGGAAATAATATGTATGTTTCGAGTTAATAAATCAATAACGAAATATATTATCGTACTCAAATCCCACGTGATAAATTTATCCTTATAGACAGTAATCCAGATGTATCAAAATAATATTCCATTGATCTTACCTACACACAATTAGGAAAACTGTGGCTTAAGTATTTGAGGTCAAGGATCGCAAATCTTGGCTTATTATTACAAAAGCATTAGTGATAGATCATATTAATTGATGGCATTATTAAAATCCATTTTCAGGACTAAGGTTTATTGGCTTTCATCATATGGAGGATTATTGACGTCGAGTGGCTTATTATGTAGCAGAAAAAACCTGATCAGTGTTAACAGTAAACGTTCCGTACCGTAGTTAACATAAACTTACGCAAAATTAAAAAAGTAGTATTCAAGTATGCATTACGGTCAGATTCCCATACCATCTAGAGCAGTGGTCGGCAACCTACTACCCGCGGGTAATTGCATTACCCACTACCGACATTTTGAATTACCCACCAAGAAAATCTCTCTTTCGAAAACTCCTGTTTACAAAGACACATGTCTAAATTTTTTTTAACTTTTACCCACTTATCAAATGAAATTGAAAATTGAATTTTTTTACCCAGTCTCTCAAAACGTTGCCGACCACTGATCTAGAGTGATATTAAAAACTATTGAACTAGCAGTTGTAAGATTTTGCAATCAATTTTGACTGATTTGTACTACATAATGAAACCTTTTACACCCGTTCAACATATATTTACAGGCGAAATTTAACATAATGTTAAAAAAACGTTATTAACTTAATTAATTTTCTGTACTGTCGATCTTTGATGGAAAGCCTTTATATTGAAAAAATAATTCAGTTTTTATAGGAATAAAAAAAAATCTCTTGAAATTTTTAAGTATATTTGCGGAAAATATAAAAAAAAAACTGTTAATATTTCGTTAATGAATTCTTGAACAGGGATAATCCAAGGCCCTATCATTGATTATGCAACGATAAAAGATGACAGTGTTAAATGGGAAACGGACTACAAATCTCGACGAAATATATTTATAATTCATCCATTTCTCATGAATTTCAGTAAACAAAAGGCCTCTTCGCCTAGGCGCGGCCCAGCAAGCGTGGTGTTCTTTATATTTATTACCGAGAGGCTCGTGACAATTGTCCCTAGAGCCGCAATATATTCCCGTCGTTCGTAGCGCGTTTCGAATAAGCGCTAGGAAAATTTAGATTGATTGCGGCTAGGCTTTCCTAGCGCGGAAAATTAAAATCGTCCCGCCGAGTCGATTTTCGGCTGGGGTCGTTTGGATAGCACTGAACAAGGGTGGTAACTGATGATGCAGCAGCTACAGTGTAAATAGTAGAATTTTAATCATCGCTTAAATTGTGTTATACGAAATTAACTTTCATATTTAATATAAAATCATTGTAAATACAATTAATTAATGGTGCGATAAAGCTGCACAAATTCATATCAAATAAAAACAAAGCGCTGTTTCTATTACAGAAAGAGAGAGATGTTTATACAAAAGCGAATAGAGAGTAATTTAATTCCACATTAGGATATTACGAAAGCTCGAAAAGACAAAAGAATATTTAAAGACCTAGAATTCGTCTCGAGTTTTTAATGTACGAGAATAATAAATGGATATACGATACATCAATAACAACGCTAAATTTAATATAATTCAAAAAATATCGGGTTACTATCTGCAAAAGTCTAGGCCCCGATTGTATTTCGCGCATAGTTTCTGCGCAAGGCTCCGGTGAAATATGACGTCACAAGAGAAAAGGGCAGGTGGATAAAACGCCATAACGTGCCCGTCGTCGTAAATAGGTATGTATTTCATTCCAGACGGGAAACTCCCGTTCCACTCAGAAACCTCTCGAGCACAATCGTTTGTTTACAGTTTACTCGGCTCGGTCCCTCAAACGCCGAGTGCCCCGAGGGCTGACGTAACAACAATATTGATTGCGGTGCAAACTGCAAGAGTGCCAAGAGGAGAAAGGTCGCCGTATTCCCGTTGCGAATGTTGCATTTACCCACATACATACTCCTGACTGTACAATGAATGCCTCAGCCGTAAACTTGACAATCGGGCGACTTTACTGCCGTACACGGCACTCGACATGATTTACACGCGGGCTTAAATGAAATGACATATTTACGACTGACATAGGCGAATTTACATCCGGCAACCAAATGAAACACCTCAATCTAATTTACACCACACTGCAGAAATATTCATGGTTGCATTAAAAATGAAGATTTTTGGCAGTTAATAATGAACGCATTCCCGCATTATTCGTTCATACTACAGACGCATATGGTATATGAATTCATAATGTCTTATTCTTCAGATAAAAAAATACGATTACTCACGTACTGCCAGTAACAATGCTACTCAGTAGGTTACTCACCTGAAATAAAATAAAATGAAAAATTAATATTAGCATAGTTAAGCATTGTAAATCTAAAATGAAAACAGTCAATACATAATATATGAAGCGTCTAGTTACAAAAAGCTGTGGTTTACATTTTGTCGAATTCGAGAAAAAAATTACATCATTCTACGCACAATTTTATACTATGCGTGAAAATTTTATATTTCAAAACCCAATGTTACGAAAAAACCAAATGTTCATGCATTGGAATATTTGAAATCTGGTCGATTCCGCGCGCATTTAAATATTTATTTCGTTTTAAAGTTTGTCAACCAAAAAATGGCGTTATTTTGTACTAATTTACACATTGAATACTATGGAAAAATCTTAACAAAAACCCAAATTTTACATTGAAACATAAAATCATTGTTTGCAGAAAATATTGAAATGTGCTTATATCGCTTTTCTTACTAGACGCTTCATATGGTCTTTTGCTGTAAATACTCCAGAAAAATGACAATATTACAGGATATCAAGATTCAAACCCCAGGATTTGTTTAACCATCCGTTCCGTATAAACAACGTAATTTTCATTAGGGCAGATTGAAAGATCATAACATTTTTTCGTAACAATTTTCGGTGAGCACATTTGTCAATACTGTAATAAGTTATTCAGAGCGATCTTGGAACTCAATATGTCGCAAAATGCATGTACACAAATTATGACGTATACGTGATTCCAAATACAATGAATTTTCAATATGGACACAAACCCGGCAATACAACGTAATAAATTAACAATTAAACTTTTTCTTCCGGCGAATGCGACTAAAATCGCCAGCCAATAGAGCACAGCAAGGATACGAAAGAGCCGCAGAACGAGAAGAATAATGAAGTGGGTAGATAAAAGGGCGTGGACCTGCCTGGACAAACCGGGGTCAAACCAACCAACATCCGCCCTCTACATTTTCTACCACTCGATCTTCAACCCGGGAACACCGTTCAATGAAATTGTCTTAAATTAACGAATCCCTACATTAATCTCACTACCAAAAACAATTTCTTTTACGATAAGACATCGAGAACAGTGACAACGCGCACATTACGTACACCCCCGCCGTAAAATTCCTAGTCAATATATAGCCAATATTTTATTATCATTACTTAACTATTGAGTGCTCTCTAATAGCCGGAAATCTACAAAGTAAGGATCATTAAACGTCCTAGTTGTACACAAAATAGTCATATTGATCTTTTATGCATTGATTCTGTAACGTCAGAATTCGTAGAATGTGCATCAAGATAAACTCGCAAGTTTTATTATAAGCATTTATTAGTTTACATGTTCAAATAAACAAGCAGTGTTTAATATGGTATTTACAAATATTACGCGTCTACTGTTATATTACTTTGAGTAAAAAATGTTATACATTTCCTTCCTTCCAAAAACCGCATTAAGGACTTCAAAATTATAAAAAATATTTTAATGGTATAACACTAAGACCACAATACGCACACTTATGTTGGTCATACATTGCTGCTACCGGGCATATTATTCCATTATACTGTATAGAATTTTAATTGTAAAAGACGTAAAAAAAATATTCAATTTCACTTTCTCAAAATGAATCCTGAACTCATTAAATCACATTGTTTTACTGCACATTTTAATAGACAATTCGTAAAAAGTCATTAATGCGAACAATTAAATCATATTGGGCGATAAAACGGTAAAGCGGCGAAAGCTCTACTTGAAAATCAATTCAATTTAAATATTCGAGCGCAGCGACAGATCAAGACTACAATAAAAAAAAATATTAAAAAAGCTTGAAAAGTTCGAAATAAAAAAATAACGTAGTCTTTTGTAATATTTTCAAAAGTTTTCTCATTAATATCTTAGAAATAACAACAAAGCTTCATATACATACGAGTGTATAATTGAGGACCGGTTTTATCTATTAAGTCAGCGGTCACCAAAACCCGCGGGCCGGATCAAACCCTCGCAAATATTTTCATCCGGTCCCTATATTTGTTTACACAATATGCAATGTAAATTAAAGTTCTAATATGATTTCAATACAAATATTTTTCGTCCGGCCCTCGTGTATTTAATTTGTATTCGTTTCTCAAAAAGTTTGGTGACCCCTTGTATTAGAGCATTTTCAACTGAAGTTGCAAAAACGCATTATTGTTTCAATATTATGGTTCTCCAGCAAGGCACAGTAGATAAAATTAATTTATTATTAGTCTCATCACTAAAAATATTTTCAACTGTAACACATTTTTTCAACTTCAACTTTTATTTAATTTTAGCAGAGTTTAGTAATATTTATACCCAATTTCACGTAAAGAATTACAAAGGTATTATTACTTTTACATAATATTGTAAGCGTTATCAATATATTTTGACAGGTAAAATCAATGTTCAAATAACAGCAGTTTTATTTTTTTGCTATATTGATAATATTTTCAGGATGGAGTAATACAAAAATATAACTTAAAGACTGTACTATTCATATCTTGGCATTGAGGATTGATAGTAGAAAAAATACTATGAATAAGTGACGTACTCAAAATACAAGACAATTTATAAGTGGAATGTTCTGTCAATAAGCTAGAGGATCAACACTAGGTAGGTAGGTAGGTAGGTCACTATAGCATAACAGACTCAAACGAAGAAAACTCAACCGCTACCATTAGTTCAGTTTTTTTCCAGCAGACAATGAAACTTTAAAGTAGCATTTGTGTTCCACGTTCGTAAATATTGGATTAGCGAAAACGGCCATCAACCACAATGTTGCTGTGCTCGTCGTTTCTTCATTCCTTTTTATTATAGGAGGAACTTTACAGACGTAAACAGAAACTACCTTTTATGATGGCGCCCGTCTCATCGCCGGTAAATAAATCTACCGTAAAAGAATTTGAACACCATAATTCTGCACCGTCATTTCCCCGAATTTAAAATTCCACGTACCCTATAAAGCCGTGCGTATGAATAACCCAGCGCATTACGCGAGATATCACATACCCTACGAACTGCATTATGGCAGGACGTTAGACGTAAAGAAGTAAATTCATCCAGTTTTACATCGGATGCCTTGCGCTTTTGCCAGCTTTGATTCTTAGGAACCCGTAATACAAAATATGACAAAAAAAGATCGGTGCCATTTGCAACAGAACAAAAAATATAATACGAGACGCCTTGAAAAGAATGAAATTTCGTAATACAATATATGTAATATTATTATTTCAACAATGTGTGTGAGAACTTTCATCAAAACTATCAACTAGTGTTTTTATGAAAATAGAAAATCTTGGTAAACGTAACAGGTGGGTCATTCGAGCGATGAAAACATTGCGCAAACTAGTGCCATCAGGACACGTACTCACGCTTTTTTGTAAACAACATTCTTTCGCATGACGTGTATTTCACAAAAAACTTGAATTTTCTACGTGTAATTTGGTATTATTGAATTAAATTTAACAATTTTTCGAAAATAAATAACTACGACAAATACTTAGACCAGTTACAAAAATAAAGGATTTCCTATATAAACCTAATCAAACAATTTTCTCTCGATATATAGTTAATATCTTAAGGGAAATGACCCTGGATCGGGCGATTAACAGGTATCCGAACTCCACTGAGAGCTCAACCCCTGGATGGGTAACATCATGACAAAAGCAGAAATACCGGATGTCGACGACGGGAAGAAGTAAGCTAAACATAGAAAGCACGAAGTGTGGTTCCCTAATTGACCATGGTCCTAAATATATTGTAGCGCCATATAACAACAAAATCAATTAAACTAGGTTACAACCAGGACATGGATGTAAAGTTTACGATTTTCTCGGCCCTTTT
>JAPMAG010000005.1:0-27310 GCA_036584685.1 Rhyacophila sp. Rhy_31_5 | reverse complement strand
ATTTGAAAAAAATTGTAACCAGCCCGGGCTTGAACCCGGGATCCCCGCATGATAGCCGTGCGCGCTACCAACTAGTCTAATGGGGACGGCCATATACTAGTATCATAACCATACGCAATAATGATGAAATATTTGTATATCCGTTTTATATCACAACATTCGCATTTGCAAGAAAAAGTGAACAAATTGATTTACTAGATTATGCAGTTGTAAATAAACCAAAGCTATGAATTTACTTTTACCTTAGAAACTTCAAAAATAAATACCTAGAAGAAATATTAAATTATTGTTCTAACAAAATATCAAACTTATTTATAAGGTCGGCGTATATTATTAAAAAAATACTACATGTAGTAGAGAAATTCTGTCGAAGTATCTTGCAAGGAATTTCATTAATGAACTTTTTAGCCATGTAAGAGTACGTGTCTACGATGAAGCATATGGTAGCGTCTGTCGACAATGTATAAAAGCGCATCTTCTCGTATGACATAATATGATGCAAAAACCAACTGCTGTGATTTAAATTTTACGTTCACTCGATGACAGGGAATTTAATAGGACAAGAGAAAAACAACACGCTTCCTCAGAAATTAGAGTCGAATAGGAAAGTCAAAGCTCGCCATGCAAAAACGCCATATGGTTACTTCGATCAATTTTATTTCACCGTTTAAAATTAAGAAAAAATACTTACTATACCTACCTTACTTATACTTTGAGTTTTAAGATTTAATTAAATATTTGTTGTCGCAATAGTATGTACATTAATTAAAATAGAAAATAATCAATATTCATATTATGCTTTACTCCATCATGTACTTCAATATACGTAGTGTTTTTTAAAATCTTCAGTATTCCTCTATCCGCTAAAACCGTATATCTAGTCATTGAAATACGAGTAAACTGTAAGAGTACTACTTATTCAATCATTTCAAACCTATTAACTGGAGCATATGAACACCACATGTTAACTCTACGGGTTTCTATCGTTAGCCAGTTTTCTTGCGTTCTCCTGCTCATCCCCTATATGATATTGAACGGTCTCCCAAAATAATAGAATTCGGTCGGTTTGAAGAAGAGAGATGCCCAGCTTAGATGCGATTCGGGCATTTTCAGCACTATTAAGTCATATAACTATCAGTCAATAAACACTATTACGTCCGAATCCACAAACAATCCGAGTTATATTTTAACGCACGTTTAGTATAGTTACATTATATCATGAAACAGTATTTTGTTACAGTACAAAGTCAAGTACGTAAATAAAAATCCAAGTAAGTTCTGTTTTGTTTCGGTGCACATTTTTGAGAATCAATTTTCAAATTTAACAAGCTTAACACGTGTACACATTGTAGTAATTGTTTTTTTAATTATCGTACACTTTTGGCTGAAGAAATAAAAGTTTCATATCTAAATCATATTAAGTGTCGATTGACATTTGTTATATTTGATATTTCCAATATGTATAAGCAAAGACTTACATACAGCTACTTACACTTTTAAATGAAATACAGCCTTTCTAAATGTCAATGAAAAATTACTAATGATGTATTTTAATTAGCAGTAATGTAATGTAATTTGTCTGAACATAAAAATCAATGCTTGCAGTCAAATTTATTTTTTAGTGCACCTTATTTCAATCTCTTAACCTTATTTTAGACAATTTATTAAGTAACGAGAGAATATCACACATGTGTATTTATTAATATTCCAAATTTTATCATGATGTTTAGTATTCTCAGAAGGATTTCATCCAATTGGTATTTAAGATATTTATTTATAATACAAAAGCGAGTACCAAATAAATAATACTAAATCCAAAAAAGTGTCGAGTATTGATTTTATTTTATTTGCCATGAAACCATCACAGATGCCACATTATTATGTTAATATCATTATGTTTGTGAATATCTGTACCCCTCTTCATGTGTTAGGCTTTTTTAATTGTTACAATTGATTTTTACCCCTCGAGGTCACAGGGGTTCATTTAAAAGTGGGGGTTGTATATTATCACCCTTACAATCAAGATTCGTATAACTTTCTCGGTTTCATGGTTGAAATTTTAAACCAAATGACAATAGAAAAAATACGTACAAGAAAATGAATCCATATGACCGTTTGATTTAATATAAAGTATTTAAATATTTGTCGCCTTCGTAGGTGAGTGATAAATTTTAACAGGTGTGCGGCTACACACGCACACGCCTTAGAGGGAACGTTGGTCATGTTGTAAGGTGCGACAAATCTATAACTCTTAAGATGGTGTTTGAAAGAACTCCAGTAGGCCGTCGAACTGTTGACAGCCCCATTATGAAATGGGCGGACAACGTAACCAAAGACACGAACATGTTGAGTGTGAATGACTATGAGAGAGAGGTCTAGAGACAAAGAGGCTTGGAGTGATGTTGTGCAGTCGACCATGGACTCTCGGCAAAATGCTTTCGTGAACTTATGAACAGTACTCTGAACTGTCATTTAGCTAACTTACAGACAGCTGATGCTCGTGCATCAGCTGTGAGAGCGGTCTGAAGTTGGTTACACTTCGAGTGCTGGACCCTGTATAATAATAATACTGATTGTTTTATTTATGGAAAAAAAAATACTACGAATTCGCTTTAATAATAATGAACCAAAAATCATTTAAAACTGCAATGCATTAGGTTCGATCGTGAAATTGTCTATTGTCAGATATAAATTATTGTTTTTCTTGAATCGCTACTGCATGCGTATTGTATGTATATGTTGATTTTTAAAATCCGGCCATTGAAGTCTCCACAGGCAAGCGATATACGAGTATGTTATACTTTGTTCTATGACATGAAAAAGTAAATATTTATTGAACCGTTTTACATTGAAAAAATATAATGTAATAATGCAGAATGCCGGGAGATTAGCAGTTTAACAAAACGATCAAATTTCATTTATTATGTGTGTTTTCCTAAAAATCTCAAAAACATTCCTAAATATTTTGCAATTTAATGGCCAGAATTGTATTTGTGGCACAAAAGAGAATCGTGTTACACGAAATTTCTTTTCAATAATATGCAACAGCGGAAACGATTATCTCGTTAATATGAAAAGGAAGATAAATTTGTATGAAACACAATAATATTATTATTGTATTATATTATTTAGGCATGCTTCTTTTATGGCATGAGTGAGACACGTGAGTGAAGCATATTATTGTACAAAATGTTCTTAATATTCTTGTCGTGATGATATACGAGTATGTTCGAATCCCCACACAATTAAAACACGAGTAATACATTTTTAAAATAATAATTAATATTATTTATACGGCGCTACGATCCATTCGGGTGTATAGCCGGTTTTGAGGACCCTACACTATTCCATCAGTACATGTAACCACGATTATGCGAAGTCACCTTCCTAAGACTGGCTTGAACAAAATGTTTTTCCCATGTATATTTTTAAAGCTGTTCATAGCGGAGCTATATGAGATGGTATCACCATGCACGTTAGCAGAAAAACAAATGGTAATAACTGAAAAGGGAATAAATTAGTAGCAGTTGGTTTATTAACATCTAACCGTCTATATAAGTGGATCCTATGGAGCCCCAGGGTTCTTTGTGTTCGCTGAGAAGATTGTTGACACATTAAAATTAATTTGAGGGTGCGTGGAAAACGCCGGGGGTCCGCGAAAGATTTAATAAAAAGTAAAATAATTGTGATCCATTTTCATTATAACGTAAGTTAAAAAAAAACTTAACACTCACTGAGCTCATATGGCAGTCACTATTTGCCATTCAAGACATTAAAGTTAAATTTGTAATTTTTCTATAATGCAGTTATGTAGAGTTATTTCACTTGGGGTTTGTGGGCAGGTGTTTACTAAGTTTAAGAAGTGGTCCATGAGCATAGTACGTTTGGGAACCACTGCTATATTATACGAGACACCTTGTACACCCGGTTTGCTGACTATTCAATCAACCCAGACGTACAAGATTGAGGATGACGAATCACTAAGTAAAATTACTATACTTGGTAATAAAGAAAATTAAATATTGCTTGGATAAATTTCGATATCTCGGATGGTAGACATGATAGAAAATTGGAGGTATAAATATTTGTATAATTATTTCTTTATTCTTTGAGGCGAAATAATTTTGGTTGATTTTTATATGATCTGGCCAAAATTCCTGATAATATTGTTACAATGACGTATCTTCTATTACAAAAAGAATCTGGTCGAATTGGATATACATATTTGAAACATTTCATTAAAAACACGTATAAAAAAACTATGGTCTTCAAGTACATTTTGTTTCAATCTCCATGTTCATATGATAAGACACATTCTTGGTGAATATTCTATTTCTCTCAAAGTCTCATTATTTCTAATATTCTTCTTACCGCGCGAAGAAACGGTAATATCAATCCAATAAGAATCTACTTGCATGACAAATTTCATAATCTACATGCGTTAATTATCTTATGTGTCAATTTTGTTTTAGAGCAGTACAAATATATTATTTTGAAAAAATGCCATTCATTGAACTAGTATTTAAAAAATAAAAATGATGAAGACAAATCATAATCACCCGTAAACTTTTGACGTATTTTTGATTTAAAAAAAAAACTAATAGTAAAACCAGCTAATCGGAATCAATTTGTACACCGTGTATCGCACGCGCAACACACCACCTTAAGATTAAATGAATATATAAATATTTATCATATCACAATATAATAAAATAAATTTACTTCTCTATTAATAATTGAAATAATATGTATATTAAATAATCTCAATAAATATATATGTATAACGAGTTTAGATGGATAAATTGTTAATTGTTGTATGGATTTAATAACTTTCAACTTTTTTATACTATTTGAACCTGCATAATTTGTTGTATAAATCAGTCAAAGTACCTGCTACTCTACCACGGACTGAATTTACGCCAAAAGCCTCTTATCGATAATAGTGCATAAGGGTGAAAATAACTTGTTTACACTGAAGAGTTTGAGCCTATCGGTACTGTCTTAAAAAGTATTGAAGAAGCCAGTCTGCCGCAGGCGATTCACGTGTTCAAATCTTATAAAAAATGCTTCTTTATGCCCAAAGTAGCCAATGAAGCTACAAAAAAGAATGTATCATAAGTATCTTTACTGAAAGCACAATTTCCTTTGCTGATTTAGGCGTTTTATGAATCTCTTCATACCGCAAAGGTATGCAGTTAATCGTCTCTATCCAAAAGGTCTTCAATATAGGCATAAAAAACTTCACGCTTCAAGGGTTTTGTAAAACTACCCTTAATTTAAAAAGTTTTTAAAGCATTAGTGGTTTTCAAAAGTAATAATATGAAAAAATTTAATAATAATGATTTTTTTATAATCATTGATTGTAGTTTACTATATAAATAAAATTGTTTTCTCTTTTTGGCACTCATACACGCATATATTAGATAACCAACTATATTTGTGTATATTATGTAATTTAATAGTATTATCAGCCAATAAGTCTTCATAATATTAATAATATAATAAAATACATAGTCTAATTTACTGATATATTTTTAATTTTGGAAATTTTCATTAAATTTTCCTGTAATAAGCGTAAATCGCATTGTAAAATTCTGAGATAGTTATTGAGTGTATGAAGGTGTGTAAAGGGGACAGTAATAAGTAAGAATTGGCAAGTATACTAGAACAATATAATAAAAATCGATATATTTTTAAACAATGTTTATTCAAAATTATACAAAATATCGGTAAAAATACCAAATAAAATGGAAGACATAGTTTACAAAAAACTTAAAATATCTTAATACATTATTAAAGCATTTCAAATCACAATATCCCTACAATTTATATTGATGAAAAATATCACATTTGTGATATCGATTTCAAAGCATTTTATATACTCGTATACCTAAAAACGGTTTCATTTTCATTTGAGCAATATCAGGCATTTATTATTATAAAAATGTAACCTAAATCACAGAAATATTATAAATCTATATAAAGTCAATTGTTGAGAATAATCTTAATTATCTATTTCGTTACACACGAAAATTATTAAAGCAATCGATTGAAAAAAATAATCGCACATATAAAAGTGTCTCCACTCTCCATCAGGAACAATCAATAAAATTTTCGTGGAACAATAATGTTATTGGCACTCCACTGAATCAATGTTAATGTATCGTAAGCGTAAGTCGTATCACAAATTGGAAGCTCTGAATTAGATTGTTTTAACAGGGGCTTACGCCTGAACCCACCGATCTTGTGAGAACAGCATTGGTATCTGTTCAGCAGCATCTTGACACTCTGTGTAGCAATGACGAGGGGCGAAGACATCGGAGTCGGCTGAAGTGGAAATAGATGTCCAGAAGAAAGTACCGGCAGTAGTCCTAGCGAAATGAACAGGAACGAACGCTTTTTCTTTTAATACTGGAGTGACATTCCATTTTCCGTTTTCGTTGCAGACAAAAATAGCGGAGCTGGGCTTGCAGTGAGTGATTTCATCCATGATATTACATTCCAGTTCTTCATTGGCTGAATTATCTTCGCATTCAGTACAGTATTCCTCTTCTGAAGTATTGCAGTCTGGATAAAACTTGTTCTTCTTATCGGAAGAATTCCTTCTCAGCATTCTCATGATCGGCTTTAGAATCGACTTGATGCGATGAGACTTGGCAGCTTTTTGACTGTTGTACTTGTTATCGTTCATCGAATTGTTCGATGACACGATGTATTCATTATTAGCGTAAATAGACATGTTGTAATAGTTATAGAATCGAAAACAAGTATTTGAAAATACAGGTGAAAAAAGTTTTGAACAGCGCGTCGGAAAGCTCGTTACGTGTTTGATGCGAACGGCAGAATGTGGTCCTCGCGCTCTCCGCGGACTTTTATATTATTTCACGGTTCGACAGGGGTACGGTGAAGTGCGGGGATGGACAGAAACCGGTGAGGGTGTATCGGGTGATGTAAATTTTATCTGCATACTACAAATGTAATATAATATTTAAAAAATCAATTAATAAACATTGATAATACTTTTCTCCAAACCCAACAAACGAGCTTTTGTCAATATTAAGAGCTTTTAATTTTAATTATATCTATAACAAACAGGTGAGTCACTTGTTTTATTTTGTATATTTTGTAAAAGCAGGTTATATCTATAGTCTACTCTCGACTAATCTAAAGTAAATAATATATTATGTATCAGTTTAAAAAAATATCTATATTCAATTGTTGACCTTAATTCAGGTAAGTACAAAGCTCGTGCTTCTATTATTTACCCCCCTTACAATAAAATTTCACCCTAAATTCAGCCCTAACATTATAATTTTCTAATATACTTCTCCTCTGTTTAGCACTTGTTTCACAAAGTTCATTCATATAGAATATAGTATTTTTATCAATGCTGGGTGATTTTATAAAAGTGGGGAGATTTTTTCTCTCAAGAGTAAATACTATAATAATGTGTGTCACATAATGTATTATCATGAAAATATTTATATGCTACCGATAAAGTAAGATTTGCTTTTATACAATTTGACTTTGGTTGATATTTATGATTACAGTAATATTGTTTTAATATAATAATTAATATAAAACTTTTACATTGAAACTCCTACAAGAAGCTGTTATTCTACCTTTCAATCTCTTCAGTCTGAATACTTACACAACCATGTATATTTGTACACACTCACGTGGAAACCACGCACAAGATTCACTATACCAGTGTTTTATAAATATTTGTGTTTTTAAATCAAATTAATTTTTATTTCAAAGAATTGTGTTTATGATAATAATTTCAATTTTATAATACAAGGACTGGTAGGGATATATTTTTAAAATTCTATTGTTATGGAATCATTGTAAAACAACACACATGTTGATAATATATAACAGGTAAATATTAATTTAATATGGTATATGTCGAGGGCTTAAAGTTAAACAACACTATCTACAAAAGTGTAACTTTACAGAAGAGCCAAAAAACGTTTTTTTTTATTTTCTTGGAACTCAATTAAGGAGATGTGTATTAAAAACCTAACTTTCAAATGTTAAAATTTGTTGTTTGATAATTTGATTTTTCTTGTGTCAGGAACGTTAACAGCTTATACAGTCTTTTAATATTAAACAAAGGCAATTTTATCTATAATAATTAACGTTAAACTTTACAGACGATTTGAGAAGAAACTAGAAATGATTGACATACTGTTGTTTGACAATTATGTAACCAAGAATGTAAAATAACATTATCACAAATAAAAAACAAATTTTGTAGATAACGTTACTTCACTTTAAGCCCTCGATTTTAAGGAGTGATTCAACAAAATTGATTATTTTTATATGAAACTGTGATTACTTTTTCTCTATTGTTAAGCCTAACAACTATATTTTTTTTAAATAATGAAAATATCTTAAAATATTTGTATGGGATAGCAAATTTTCTAATTAATACATTTAACATATAGTTATGTCTTTACTAAAACTGTGTAATAGTGGAATTACTTCCATATTTTTAATATTTTTTGCGGGCTTGTCTCGTAATTAATTACCTACGAAGCGTGGAAACTATTACATGAGTTAAGAGTGAGAAATCTATTATAACATGTAATATGACTGTAATCTAAGATTATTTTTATTATATTGTGACTGCAGTAATAGACTGCATTCATAGATAACCCGAGTGGATATAATTGCATTCCCCCACTAACAATGTTTTAAATTATTTCCAATGAGATTGATCAGTGCGCGTAAAACTTTTCTAAAATAATTACATATAATAATAATGTGAAACTAGTCTATGGATATACCTATAAACATTTTGAGAAACAGTAGCAGTGCTACAGAAATATGTGGTCCTGCAAAAAAATAAAAATAACCAACACCATGGAAATTGGGCACCCTGTAAAACAGGCCTGTCGAAGACACGACACTTTTCAGCTAAACTGTAATCATATATTTTTTTAAATCACATATTCGAAGATACCCAAAATCCGTCCACCAATCAGACACGCGGAAGATGGCAGGTGCGCGCTGTTTTCCATTCTACCTTCTGACTCACTTTGCGAACACGTGTGCGCAGAGCGATGCGCTTATGCGGGGGTGTGTATTAAAGCGAGAGGTGAGATAGGATGCAAGTGTTCTTACATCTCATCGTTGAATGCACTTTTTTTTAATAGGGTAAGGTATGTATTATTTCGCTGTTAATTTTAATATACAAGAGGGGTTGATTCGTGGGAATCCGAGGAACTCAAGTTCCCAGGGTTGATACGAAAGTTTTTTTTATATAGTACATTTATCGCAGCAGATGGCAAGCGAGGGGGGAATATTGGTTCGAGTATTAACTTGTTATAGTATTGAGAAGGTTAAAATGTACGTAATACAATATTGTAGCTTTTAACGAGGTGTGTGCGAGAAGGAGAGATGGGTTAAATGTTATCGAAGGATTAAACTTGCGGCCGATGAAAGATCAATGCGTTCTTTGTAATGTAAATGACGAAGCTTTTATTTCGTCATACAGCATAGTCATTCCTAGATTATTATTTTGGGATACTACACGTAGCACCACTTTCATAGAATATACACACTATAGTTCATATGACTCTGTTATACAAGTATACGCATGTAGCGTTTATAATGGTGTTAGTATAATGTTATTGATTCAATACAACTTTAAGCTTACATAACTAATTTAATTATTTGCAATCCTATCCACTATATTAAAAAAAACAAAGTTTTTCATTTTTATTTTCACAAAATATACTTTAAAATTATGACCGGTTTTGTTCATTAAAACCTATTTAACTGATAAAATGTCCCAACGTGACAATAGTATAGAGCTACGATCCATTACATGGCTAACTGTACAACCACCTTCCAATGTTTCTGGTCTTTACTTTAGCTCTGTCTCTTTAGATATGTATACTCAAACCTTCGGCATCTTTCGTGATGTTATTTGCCGGCCTCTTTCTATGATAATTTAGCTTTTACTGGAATTCCTTGAAATATTTTTGTGTGTCCCAACATTTTTGCATCTGAATCCAGAACGTGACACACCTATATCTCTCCCAAACCTCAAGCCATTAAAATTGTTAGGAGTAAATTGCATTAGGAGCTCAGCAATAGTACGAATGTAAAATCGTTTCTTCTTTAACTGTTTCCAGTATTCTTTTAAGTATATTATTTCCGAATACTTAGATGATCTTGTTTGTTTGTCCATTAGATTTTAGGTTTCATTTCCATATAGAACTACAGTTTTCATCTTCGGTTTATAAAAACCCGGAATGACTCAAAGATTTTTTAAAAATTCAAAACTGTAGGTACACAAAACCGAATCATAAAAGCGAAATTAGAAAATAACTTTTTTAAATTAGAAAATTTTCCCATATAGTGTAGTACAGTATTCCCCAACCTTTTTACACCTGCGGAGTGGTAAAAAAAGGAAAAACTTTTCGCGGACCACTAATACTGAAATAAAAATGGATTTTTTTATGTAATATTTTTTTAATCTAATATTGTGACGGCCTGGCACCGGGCCGCGGACCACTGGTTGGAGAACACTGGTGTAGTAGATAAACGTATACGAATTAATATTTTTAATTTTACTGATGATATCGGTACTATTTTGACTTTCTGTTTGACTAATTATGTACAGTTAAATATACACTTTGTGTAAAATCCAAAAGGAACTTTCATCGCATTTACACTATGGGACAATTAAAATATAATAACATCATCATCGTTAGTGTATACAAAAGAAATTTGACACACGTGTGTATCATTTACCTGATTTCTCCATGCAAAGCGCGCACGGCGTGAGCCGCAAATTTATCATTTTATGACAAGTTATGGAAACTGGTTTTGTTTTTCGTTCGTGGAAATATGAATTAAATAATTTGTGCTAAAAATTGCAATTATTAATTTATAAAACAAAACGAACTAAAAATACAAAACATAATTAAGATGGTTTATTTATGTCTTCACTAATTGATATGCATATATATTTTATTTTAAAAGATAGTTATTTTTTTTACTATATTTTATATACTATACTCGTTCGTTTAGTGGTTTTGAGGAGTTTTTCTGTATCTGAAAAAATCAATGATTTTTTTTTGCATTTACGAGTAGAATTAAACTGTGAAATGTTGCGCAAAATTTATTCATTATTTTTATTAAGCTTTCATGTTTTTTTATACGAACGTTGAAGAACAAAGAAAATATTTTAATAACTCCAAACTAAAGTGTCCATTACTCAGAGGAAATACAGAAAATAGAAATATGGTTAAAAATATTGAATGATAGAAATATGTTTAAAAACTATTTCTACAAAAAATTTGACGATTTCAAAACATTCAATGTACAATTCTCTGCTGAAGTGTGACTTTTTAGTTGAAAAAAAAACGATCTGATCGGAGTTTGGTAACATCTATTCACTTCAATAATGCTTAAATTTGATTAATATCTGCAAGCAGTCTTAATCCGATTATGAAATACCCAATTGTATCATTAATTAAATAGAACATGTGTTTTATCCCGAAAACATTTACATAAACGTAATTGTTCATTTAGCGTGTGTGAATTAACTACAAATAATATACATATTAATTTTAATTGCAACATGTCTGATTCATATTTAATCCACGACCTTTACTTCCCCTACTAGAATATTGTGACCCAGAAATATAACAGGTGAATAATTGGGGAGATGTTTCAAGGTTCTCAATAAGGGATTTTACCGCACCCTAGGAGACTGGAATAATTTGAGGGATGAACTGGGGTGATACACCTCTGTACGGCTCAGGTAAAAACACTTGTTTCAAAAATTCACTTAAAGTAGTAGAGTAGGATTGAAAAATAAAATGTCAGAAATATTATCTATCACAATATTGAAAAATATAGGAATATATTTATTTACTTCTCTTAATTACATATGTGCTTGTATACAGATTATTAATTTATTGATTTGTTTATGAAAAATTATAGATATCACTATTATTAGAACGCATAGATAACATTGTAAACATACAAAATGATAAGCACATACTCTGAACAATGAATGATTACTGATTTGACGTCAATCCTTAAAACACATATATTGGACATTCTTTTATTTTATAAAAGTATACCGCAATATATAGTTTCTTGAAACAGTTTCTAACTTTATATAGTTATATTTTATATTTACTCGTGTATGTACTCGTAATGTACTTGTAACACTGTTTATTTGTATATCGAGGGCTTAAAGTCAAACAGCGTTATCTACAAAAATGAGGTTTTTTTATAGAAAAAAAACAACTGATTAAAATATATATATAATGTAAGTATTATCTGTAAGATACAATATCTTTACCATTTACACCCCGATTAACATGAGTTACTTGTATGAAGAGTAGGGTAGTAGTCGAGTATTGGTCCCCAATCTCTTTCTATCCAAAAGTACATTCTAGAATACCAGACTATTTATTTTTCAAGGTAAATGTATTGTTGGAAATAGTTAACAACGCATATAATATACAAAAAAATATTTGTGGCGAGCACACGTAAAACGGTCGGCGAGCGCCACGGACCCCTACAGAAGATTATGGTTTTATTTGCGTTGCATATTATTTATATTAAATATATTTTTAATTCAAACGGAGAGAGATCATACACACATGTCTACATGTATCGTTTCAATTCGAGGGCTTAAAGTCAAACAACTTTATGTACAAAAATGCGTTTATTTTATTTGTGAAGTTACTTTACGATTCTTGGCTACATAATTGTCAAATGGTATATCAATCTTTTCTAGTTTCTTCTTAAATCGTCTGTAATGTTAAAGTTAATTACATGAAGTTGCTTTTGTTTAATATTATAACAACAAATTATAACATTTGAACATTAGGTTTTAAATTAACATCTCCTTTGTTGAAAGTGCCAAGAAAATAAAAAACGTTTTTTCGCTCTCCTGTAAAGTTGCAATTTGTGGGTAGCGTTATTTAACTTTATCCCCTCGATATTATATCGACCCTGTTTAGGCAAAAGGGCTTGATTCTCTGATTTTTTAAAAATTCTTTTATTTGATAATCACAATAAACACAACTAAATACACGTTCTATTAAAAAAAAAATATGCCGAAAATACCGAGTTATTATCGAAATTCAGCTTTGGATTTTGAAACACGAACGACCTAACAATTTTTCGTGGACAGGAAAAACTCATTTTTTTCAATTTCAATAATTTTCCTTTAATAACTTTTTTAATTATCAGATTGGGAAAATAAAACGCCAATATATTGATCGTCATGCACTCCATGTTTGTGTTAATGTGGCTGACTAAAAATCATTAAAAAAACGTTTTTTTTGCCTCCTGTTAAATTTGTTCTGTTAGGGTTGATTTTTTTAGCCTAAAAACTGTCGAAATAATTACGAAATGCGTTTAAGATAGTGAAAATGAGCACACAAGTATCATCAGGCTATTTACACTATCAACAAGGAATGAATTTAGATTATATTTCGATATAACTGATGGATGATATAAGAATATATCTTTCAAGTCATCGTAGATATAAACATAGTTATAACTGTGCAACAATGTTTTTTCTTTGTTTCGTTTTTCTTTTATTACGTGACAATTATTTTTTATATATAGATAAGTGATATAATATTATTGTCATTATAGGATTAACTTGTTAGTTCATTTCAAAAAATCTCAAAAATACGTGTAGATTTGTGTGTATTTACATTCCTTCTGTATTATCGGTTATTTATTTTTTATATCACCAAGGTCCCACGATTATTTGAGCAGGTGGTGGATATTTCTGATAATAGATTTGTATTTTCTCACGCTGAAAATATCACGATGACTGATAAAATATTGATATTATATTTATCAAAGAAATAGATCATTTCATGTCATATATCTAGTTACTCCGATGTATGCCATAGTTATACTGGAAAAAGTAGGTTTTTGTGAATACGACAATACAAACTACAAGTTCCAACTTGTTGCGTAAGATTTCTTTAAAGAAATCGACTTCTTTGCAAGTCGAAACATGTCTCAAAAGTTTGCACCTTTACTTTTTCGGACTTAAAACTTTTTTGAATAATGGAGAATAAACAACCTATTATTGTTGAATCTTGGCACAAGTCCTTTGATAACCTTATTTATCAATTATTTACCATAGTATATGTACGTATATTTTATATTGAAGTGCTTCAATGAAATAAAAATATATACATACTAAGATAATATGACAGTGTTAACAACTTACTGATGAATAGTTGATTGTATATTGCAGATAATTTCTACTAGATTAAATCCTATATCATGTCAACTTTTCTATGATTGACTGATTTTCTAAGTCGCATTTTTTTAAAATAAAAACATAATGAACTGTAAAATAATTAACTTTAAATAACGTTTATGTCAGTAATTCGTATTGGTTTCTTCTAATAATGTAATTAATTGAATTTGCTTAAAATATTTTACTCATTTTTATTCACGTATAATAGTCGAAAAATTGCACCAAGAGAATTTCCAGTGCACAAAACATTACGACAGCTACAATATCGACCGTGTTTAGGTAAAAGGGAGTAACCATCATAGAACAAATTTTACAGGATGTACAAAAAATGCGTTTTAATGATTTTTAGTCGTGTCACATTAACGCAAACTTGAAACTCGTGACGACCAATAAATTGGTGTTTCATTTTCTTGATTTGATAATTAAGAAAGTTATAAAAATTGACGTTTAATGCTTTTTTTCCTTTTCATATAGAGTTAGTAGTTCGCTATTTTTTCAAAATCTAAAGCTGACTTTCAATAATACGAGTAATTCGGCATTGTTGGCTTAATTCCTTTTGACAGAACCTGTATTTAGTTGTGTACATCGTGATTCTCAAATAAACCAACTTCAAAAAACTAAGGGTTAAGCCTTTTTACCTAAACAGGGTCAATATGGTATGAAGATAAGTAACGGTATGTATGTGGTATGTATTATTTTATTCAAATGTGTATTTTTATTTTTACCATAGGTTATTCAACGTTAACTGAAAGAGGTATCAAATAAGTAAAATTATTTCTGTTTATTTAATGTTGGAAATAAGCATTTTATTAATTGAACTGGTAACCGGAAGTTATACCAGAATAATCAGATTTATTGCTTATTTATGTAATAAAATGAAATGTCTGAAAAAATATTAATACTGGACAACATTTATAATTCTACTACTGTTTATCGCAAACCCAAATTAAAATCACAATGTTATACAAAATATTTGTACAAATATTTTGAATCACTGTTGTTGTCAGAACACGTACTTTTAGACGCTGCTATCTGGGAGCTATCGTCCTTAATATACTCGTACGGCTTAATTCACTGCTACATAAAAGTTTTACAAAGCTAGATTTTAATATTTTGAATATTAACCGTATTTGAAAACAATATGACAGAAAAAGATTATGATGTTGCCTTTACAATTACAAAATATATTTCAAGCTTTTTCATGAAAATTGTGATAAATTTAGCTGTTATACAATATATGCCGTATAAAATATATTTTAAAACTATGCACGTATATCAACACTGCCGATTATGATGACTGATAAACGAAGCATATGAATATCGACAATATTAAAACCATTTTGACAGTTTTGTTTTTACAGGTAAAAATGAACAATTAGCTTACTCAGTTTGGTCCATGTCCTGGATTCAAATGTACTTGATATAACCTGAACAGTTTTTGCCAGTTACAAGATTTGAACTCGCAACCCTTGACTTGTTAGTCAGATGCCCTATCCACTCACCTACAAGGGTGACAAAATAACACAATTTTATATAAATTAAACTGCATGCACTTAACATTTTCTGAAGCCTACCCCGTACGAATTTGAGTACATATAGTTTTCCATACAAATGATAGACATTTACATATCATTATGAGGATATCTTAATATGAAATCATGTTAAACCGCCGTGCTATTATTTATAAGGAATTATTAAAATCTTGAAAAAAGGTATATACGATACAGCTTCTTAATCGAAGGCGTGAGGCGCGTGTAATAAGTCAAGAGTTTGCCTGAGGCGTTTGGTCTACCCCGCCTACTCTGGATAGCATTAACCACTGCTCGTCTCTCATTAGGGAAACGAACTTCATAACAATAGTTCCGCGTCGCATGTAAAAGCTATTCAAAATAGTAATCATCACCATTGCCTTTGAAAAGGACTACTTCCTTAGACTCTTCCATTAGCTTTTTGCTGCCATATACTTCGATTCGTCTGCATCATAGGCTTCCAATCTTTTTTAGTCTACCGACTCACTTTCAAAATAAAAAACAGCCCAACTCCTTCTTTGTGCTTAAAATAAATAATGTAACCCGTAGCGTTTTTGCGAATATTCCCCGGGGGAATGCCAGTTGGTCCTCAGCTGAATTCGTCTCGTACCGAAAACGCCTCTTTCAACGCTCACCGGTGGGTGGTGCCGAGCCCGTTAGAAGCCGCTGGTCTACATAAATATATACTCGTAAGTAACAATATACAAAATAGTCATAATTTGGTACCATTTCTATATTTATTCGTTACAAAACTTCTATATTCTAGCAAGAGAGTACTTACATATATTTGTTAACCATATTTGCTCCGAAACAAAACATATCAGGCATCTATTATCAAAACAAGTCATATCTGAGTGATCTATGGAGTCATCTGTGTATGAAGATGTAATAATAAACTGTGTGGATCTGATATTTTTTGAAACCAAGACTTCGTTTGAAACGTCACACATAATAATATTCAACCATAATCCTTGTCAATCCAAAAATGGACATGCCATTTTTGATAATTAATAGACGCCTGATGTATAGAGATTCAAATATCTCGTTTCCACTTAACAGACTATTGGGATATTGAAAGAAGTTGTATTAATAATTGTAATGTATCACAAATATGTCCGAGAAAAAGGGACATACTGCAAGGAAAATAGCATAAAAATAATACTTATATCTTACCTCTGAGAACTTGTGAACAAACATCGCATGGTGTTATTTTCTTGTAGGTGTATTCTAAGAAATTGTGTGATTCAAGATCGACTCCGGCTCTACTTATGTCACGGCCGCCATTTTTCCTAAGCAATATGACACAATTAATTTTCTCATCAACACAAGATGATGTTATTTATTATTCTAAAGTATTATTATATGTAATTATAATCATGTCGGTTACGTTAACAGCTGTTTAAATAGAAAAAAAAACATGAGAAAATTTTCGTTCCCATGGACAATTTTATTTCAATATTTAAAAAAAAATGTGATAAAAAATGACGTATGTATTTGTCGGTATTTGCCAAAACATACTTTTTCTATTACATTCAAGTACATCAATCAGTATGTAATATTAAAACTAATTTATTTTCACATGAAATAACTGAAGGATTAATAAAAGGCTAACACAAATACCAGTATAGTTTTGTTAATACATATTCGTATCTACATTTTATTAAAATGTGTATACTCCAAAAGTGAAACAGTATCAAGAAAATACGACTTCAAATTAGAAGTATGAAACAATATTTTTATTTCCGTAGTCATACTTCTTTACTAATAATTTCATAAGATATATTGTTTAATACATATTTGTATTTGTTTATATAGGAAATACTGACTTATTCCAAAATACGCGTAAAAAAATTGAAATATTTTTAAAGGCTACTGTTTTAAAAAAAATCAGGCCTTTTACTCGTATATTGGAATATGTGACTACAATACTTACTATCCATTTGATATTATCAAAGAAATATAATAAAATAGTAATAGAATATTTTTTGTACAATTGCGGTGTTCTAGATAGATATCTTACAAGTACAAGTTGTTTAAATTATAACAATATACTTAGATAGTATAAAAATAGTAAAATTACTTACAGGAAGAGTTCAACATTTGTATTTATTTGAATTACATTCTAAAAGTCGTGCTAACACCAAAAATTGGGTTTGGATCGTGCACGCAAATACTGCGTCAAAATTAAACAAAATAAATATTTTTTGTACAATGTAAATCGTAGAAGGTAGGGTTGTTCATGAATAGGTTCCAGATATACGGACAGTGGTGTCATTTAGCTGTTTTGTCCGAGCCGATCGTTAAAATATACTTTAATTGAGAACTGGTAGTCGTGTGTAACATGATCAGATTTATTGGACCATAATACAAATACGTATTCTAAAAAACTGAAAAGCAAATTATTATCTTTTATATTCTCACTTTTAGACAGTGGCTAGATACAAATTTTAGGTCCTCGTTTAAAAAATATGGTTAAAGTTAAAAGACAGTTCAGTAATGATTAAAAAATTATTTTCTAGGAAAACATGAAGTATTGGAGAGTCATGTACATTTTTGGTCAATCTGTGTATTTTTACGTCTAAAAGTTGAGGAGCATAAAGTAATGTGCATTTTTAAATGCTTATAGTAAAATATTGCAAGAATCCTCAATAAATCCATTATTTCGTTGTGCTTCGTAAATGTATGTAATTTTAATATCTTACATTTCTGCTATGATTTTAGAATAAAAAATAGAAAATGGCACCGTGTTTATTGGCAATGTTGAGTGGACAGTAATTTAAGACCCGTTAGCGGTTTGGGCACTCATGCACTGTATGACTTTGTTATGTGGTAGTTACACCACTGTGACAACAACTATTGTATGATACAAAACTAATTTATTTCAAAATTAGTTAAATTATTTATTTAATTATGTATATTGAAACAATGACACAATTTCCACGTACATTTAAATTTGAATTAATACCTCTCTTGTGTCTTTTCTTACAGTTTCATTTTTAATTTATTCTGATGTGAATGTAGAAACATGTGTAAATTATGATATTATTAGGGTATTTTTTAAATTTTATTTTCAAATGTATTGATTGTTTAAATACAGTCTAGAAAAATTACGAGAAAACTGCTATTGTTTCTATTAAACGTAATTTGGTGTCTTTTCCTCGTACAGTGCCGATAAACCTGTGATAAGATAGATTTCTTGAATACCGATCACTAAACGAACTGAATGACATCACTGTTTTTGTATATAGCGTGCATTACCAAAACTCGTAATCTGCAATCCTGAAAATCTATCGGAGTAAAACAATTTTTCAGTAATTTGTGGGGGTATATTATAATTCTTACACACTTGAGAGGTACATTTTTACGATTTTGAAGCTATTATTTGACATTATAACACTGAAATAAGTGGACAAGGCTTGCCAAATCGAACTGAAATAACATAATGGGTGAAATATGCAAACGAGTTTGCTCGTAAAGCGTGATTTGTGATACTGGTGCAAAAGCGAACTATGTACCTATATTGCAAAATAACACTACTTAAAGCGGATTTTCAAAAGCTGCAATAATTAAACATAAAAATAATGTAGATTTATATCCCTCTGTCTTATTGATGAATGCCTTACATGACATTCACAATTCGGAGTATATTGCGTATCCCGATATTTTATTCACGATTGATTCCACTTTAGTTTGAGACATATTAGAACATCAAATTTAAAATTAAATTCTGTTTTTTTTCTTTTAACCATATCCACCCCGAAACGAAGCATATGGATCTCCACAGTATAAAAATTGTTTTGAAAGTCATTTTTTTACGAGTAATAACCGTCAATTAGTTAGCTCAACCGTTTCGGGTTTGTGTCCTGTTTACAATACAAATGATTAAACGTTTGTAAAATTTGCGACCAGTACGGGCCCCGAACCCGTGACCATCGGCTAGTGAGTCCGGTCACTATCCACTCACCCAAGAGGGTGACTGAACTAATTAAATAGTGGCATAACAAATATTAGTCGAAATGAAGCAAAATTTTAATCACACCAAATTTAAGTTTTGATAAAATATTACTTTCTGATATTTTTGATCTGAATATATAATATGAAATGACTCATTGACAGATTGGCATATTTAATTGGGATACGCTCTATTCTCCGGTGTTACACTAAGTTAATTTTGTAAAATAAACACAAAAACAAAACATTTTCACCACTTTTTCAACCAATAACATGTATGCTTTTCTATTTAGGAAAAATATGTATTTACTTTATAATACTTTTCATACTACAACGAATGGTTACTACAAATTTTTTGCCCAAGGTGTGGCATATTTGTAAGTGGACTTGGTAAATTTATGTTTCGTGAGTCTCTACCATAAGTATAATGTATTAACATTATGCCCATAAGAAATGTCATCAATCAGTTCTTTAACCTAAGCGAGTGAATTTTTGTGAACTAGACTGTACTAGTGAGTGACTTTATTTTAATTTAAATATTATTTTTACTCTTTTCTATAATACAATGCAATATCGCATGTAATATTACAAGCCATATTTATTTTTTAATTTGACAGGGTGTGGATCAGAGGACATTGCGCCCATACGCTTTAAACTCTTTAGAGACTATTTTTATTTCGGTAAACCGTTTGCTTGGCAAACTCACTGACTTTATTATAAAGGTATTTATTTAAAGGTATTTCATCTTTGATATAATTTTAAACAACAATTTTTACGAATAAATAAAACGTATCTACATAATTTGAGTAATACAGAATGTAAAATATGTTTCCCATGCCACGTGTCGACTAGAACATTGTCAGTAAATTAATGAAAGTTTGATTAATTTCTTATTCTTATATATGTCTCTATAATTTGAACGTCTGCTTGGTTAATGACAATTGCATAATAATGTATACTTTTTTTACACAAATACGCAGATAATGAGTTTACAGGTGTATGACTAATTGAGAGATCGGAGGTTATCGAAGTATGAAGATCAGCTATCCAATTTCAAAACCTGGTACGATTAGTCGTGCAATTATCGACGAAAATATACAAGAATAATTGCAGTGAACGCAACAGAAAAACAATAATTTATGTGCATTCATCGATTTCCTTACATAGTAAGTGATTGCTGGTTAAAAGGTTATAATATTTTTTTTTAACTAACTAGGTTTCAAAGTTGTTTTTTAGAAAAGTATTGTCACTTGTTACGTTTAAAAGAATTGATTTTACCCATTAAATATTGATTTAATATAAAATGAGCATTATTACCTAGTAATATAAAATATGCATTTTAACGAAGTCTTAAAAATTTGTTAGTTACTAGGTTTTAAAAATGGACAGCCAAGATATCCATACACTTAATGTATTATTACTTTAAACAAAATTCTGAAAAGTTGGTATAATAACATCGTGACCCATTACAAGTAGCATACTCGTATTTATGAATTCGTAAAACACTAAAGTGGAAAAAATGTTTGTTTTTCTCTATATTCAAGATTTTCAAATGTTTTCAGTAAAAAATAAGTCTCCAGTTCGTAACACGACGGTGCTGGTTGTAGATCGCCTGAAATATAATTGCTAAAAAAACTAAAAGGGTCTGCAAATAAATATATTGGCGCTACAAAATAATAATGAAAGAAACTAAAGGTGCTCACGTTGCAGTAACATCTATTACCTCATTGCAATGATGGTCGAGACTGCGTGGTACATTTGATTTTTTCTACGAATGGTTTAGTTTGAAACAGAAAAAAAGTAAAATGATGAAATAAACTCCGATGACTGCGGCAGCAGAATAATTACTTGCTAAAAAGGCATTCTTTTAATATAAACGAATCAGGCTAATTAAAAATAATTCTCAGTTTAAATGATAACGGCAAATTTTATTTATAAACATTTAAAAAAAAATTATAATCCCATTAAAGTTTTATTAAAACATATTTAAATAAAATATTATTCTGTTGAGCCCGCTACAATTTTACAGTAAATATATATAATACTAGTATACATATCAATTACGCACGTAGAATAATTGAATTAACTCTAGCATGAACATTTTCAGTTTGTATTTTTCAACCAAAACATAATTTACAGCAACTATCGAAAGTTTTTTTAACAAACTGATGTAAGGGTCGTCCATAAACCACAAAACGTTTTTTCTTAAGTTTTTTTACCCTCCCCTCTCCATGCTACACGATGTAGATATTCAGATTCACCCCACCTTCTCTTCTTTTAAAAAATATAAAATGAAATTTCCGAGATTTTATATTAAATATAATAATACAAAATATTCCAGCAATTATGTAGCATTCTAAAAAGAAAAGTGTTACGTAACAATAAATAATAACCCACCCTCACCCTTAAAACATCATGTAGACGTTAGTGGCACCTATAGAGCCTTACGTGGTTTATCGACGACCTCTAAGACTTTACAAATGAATTATTTCAATTCGGTATTTCCTATTTTATGAAGTCGGATTTCTTACAAAATGATATTGCAAACTAGTTTTTTAAATATAGTGGAATGAACCGCGCTTAATAATAGAACCCTTATTTTTAATGTATGAAAAGTTAAGTTTAGTTTTAAAATGTTAAAAATTTCGAAAATAGTTGACAGAACAATGTCTATTTAAATATATTTATCACTTATTATCTGCATATTTTAATCCATAGTCTCTCTTCTTAATAATGAATATTCGATCTTTTCAGGGAATAATGTGTTTTATTATAAAACACTATACATTCACATTGACTATGATGATACCTGAGTAACGCTTACTGTGCTTTATAACGGAGTTTTCATTAGAGGTGCTTTTACAACTCACAGCTTCTTTGTATTGATCTAATGCAGCTTCGCGAAGGCCAAAGCTTTTTCTATGTATACTTGGAAAAGCTTTCATATAAAATTGCTTCTTCTCAAAGCGAAAACATAAACACAAACTGAGGGTAGGATACATTTCTGAAAGCCTTTCCATTCCATCAAAAAATGTTTACACTTCTGGAGTATGTGATTGACATCATATATTTCACCACTCAAGTTTGTCCTCGATTCATTAAATTCAAGCTGATTGATCGGTTTTTTTGGTAAAAAAATAACCGTTAAAAGTTTTTATAGCAAACTCAATTTTTTGTTGTGATGTACGCATATATACGCTAATAAAATAAAATGAAATTGAGAAAATTTACCAGTTTTTTAAGATTTCTGCATGAATAATTGTAATTCTACTTGCATCCATGATGCTCGGGTATAGAGTATATTTTGTAAATTCTCAAATATTTTATATTGTTTTATATATCTTTTGATAAAGATGAATCAATTGAAATTATCAATAGAACAGTTACTAAATCCATAAAAAAAACAAGAAAAAAGTATTTGTTTTTTAATTATGTAAATAAATGAACTATTACGTAGCTTTATACTTTTTTTTACAGAATGTATTAAAAAAATAAAGCCACTTTCATGTAAATGGAAAATGTCATAACAGGAAAACTAGATTTTAAAGTATATTTCATGAAAAAAATATGTTTGTTTTATTATTTTAAAATACTATTTATTACAAATAATGGAATAAATAAGTGGCTAAACTTTTATGGTTATTGCGTATTGAACATGACCAGTATAGACACTAAGTACGTATAACAGTGATAAAAACCACGTATCACATACGGTCTATGTATTCATGACATGCGTATTGAACAGGTTTGAAGGACCCACCACTGATCCGCCAGTACTCAAAACCACGATAATGCGCGGTCGCCTAGCTGACCCCTCACGGAAGCAATGTTTTTTTTTTAAATTTTAAACCTGCCTGTAGCGGAATCGCACCAGATGGTATCAACATGCACAGTGTGCTAAAAGAAATAATTTACAAAAGGAAAAAATGAGAATGAGCAGCAATCAGGCACGTCATTCAGTCTCTGATGGCATGCACCCCGTAGTGCTGACGACTCAGTCAGCCCGCCTATCCAGGCTCGTGACCAATGAGTTATTTTGGGAGTCTGCGCAAAATTGCTCCCCGTAATATGTCGCAAATTTACTAAATGCCTTAAAATTGGCCTCGGTGGATACCATGTCCGCGTGCCTTATAGGACTCGCGTAATACGCACACGTGTATTTATATTTAAAATAAAATATAATCCGAACTATTTTAATAAAACTTTTTACAATATCAAAAGTGAACATTTATTATCAAGCTATATAAAATTTAGGTTCTATTGAATTCATTTGAATAAAGTTATATTTCGCACTTTTTTCAAAACAACAATGGACGAATTAAAAAAAATATTTGTATACGATAATATGTTGTTTTATAATAATCGACCGATTTTAATGTTCATTGTTTATATATTTTGTTATAAAGCATTAGTAACATAATGTATTAAATGACCGATGAAATGGCATATGAACTTTCTGAAGGAACATAATTAATTATCATTGCAAGTGAAAACCCAGATAGGCATTGTTAATATGTTTGAATATGTCATGCGTATCGACGAATCTGCTCCAGGATTGACTGAAAATAATTTTGCAAAGGTTTTCCTGATTTCTCTATAATATTGTTATCCATATTATGCTTACACAAATGTATTTTTGACATCTAAGTTAATATTTTTAAGCCTCATAACAAAATAAGTATAGTTTTACTCACTTGTCTATAGGTTGGGTAGGTTGCGCGGGCTGTGAAGGTGGAGCGCTTTGGGCGGGCTTCAAGCTTTTGAAAGCTTTTAACCACTTGTTCTTCATACTTCCAGCGGAAGTCGACGAAAGTTTCCGGTCAACAGTACCCGCGTCGGCCTTGGTCGCGAACAATTCTTTCTGAAATCATATAAAACATATAAAATCAATTTCTTTGAATATTTCGTTGTCGTAGAATATGTAGACTGACTGTAAAAATGAATGGACGTACCTACGTGACATGCTACTGAAATAGAGTAAAACGAAAGAAAGTGAGAATAAAAATAGTTTATTACGGTTGTAATATACTCGTATATAGAAAACCGTAAAATAAGCAAAAAGAAATACCCGGTAGAGTAAAATTACGAATGGAATAATTTCTAATTACACCAAAAAATACAGTATAAAACTATTATTGAGTACATGGTATTAAAGTATCACACGCTAAAGCAACCATATTTTCAATTTAAATCTGAAAAAAATGTATAATAACAGCTATTTGAGTATTAAACAATATGTATTCTTAATAACATGATGAAGTTCTACATTTTCAATTATTGCTGAATAATTATAATAATATAATAAATATTGATTTCCGCGGTATTATCCGACTGACGAATCTTGGGTCACAGGTACAAGGCTTGTGCTGGTTGCAAAATTTAAAAAATGTTTATTCATTTGTATTGTATTCAGGACACGAACATGAAACGGTTGAGCTAATAACTGACGATTATTACTTGTAAAAAAGTTTATTGGCATTTACAACAAATTTGTTCAAGTGGAATAAGTTCATTTTGGAAATATACGCTTCAAGTATGCTACAATACTATTGCAATTAATTGAAAATTACGCAAATATTTTGGAATACTATTAACAAAAATTAAGATACAAAAATACATTCTTTTTCTTTTTTACCATATCCACTCCAAAACGAAGCATATAGATTTTCTTTTTACGCCCTTTTACCTAATCAGGGTCGATATACTCGTACCCTATGGTCGTACTTTATATTTGAATTTTCAAGTAATATATTCGTATTTTTGTAGTGCTTCAGAATTCAAATGATTGCCGAGAGCCATGTAAATTAACATGACGACAACTTCGAAACGTCCTTGAGTGAGGTTTGCCGTTTTCGATTGTTGAGATAAGCGAGGGCTATTAAAATAGTTAAGTTCGATCGAAGTGAGGGTGGAGGCTAAGGTGGCTGATAACATTATGTTGTGTCTATTTGAAAAGCAAATCGATAACGGCTTAACACTTTATTGTGGATGTGCAACCTTTTTATAGTAGTGTTGAAATATTTCCATATGATGGCTTTATTATAATAACTTTTTTATATTGTTTTTATCTATTGTTAATGTATAACATTTGGAATGAATATAATTCTGATGCTTTAATACATCCATTAGATTTTTGTTATTCAATTCCTTTTTTGTTATTCAATTTTAGAAAGAACGTCGACCGTGTTTAGGTAAAAGGGAGTAATCCTCACAGAACAAATTTTACAGGAGACGCAAAAAACGTGTGTTTATGATTTTTAGTCAAATTCACATTGATACAAACTTGAAGTGTATGATGATAAATTGACAACAATACAATAAATTGGTGTCTCATTTTCCTGATTGATAATTAATAACTTTTTACAGAAAAATCATTCAAAATGACGCTGAATGCTTTTTATTTCCATAAAAACTTAGTAGATCGTTCTTTTTTCAAAATCTAATGCTGAATTTCGATAATAAATTGGCATTTTTAGCTTAATTTCTTTTGACAGAACATGTATTTAGTTGGGTACATTGTTATTCTCAAATAAAAGCATTTTTGAAAAAACAGGGTTACGCTCTTTTACCAAAACAAGGTCGACATGTATTAATATTTGTCGTTAAAAATGAAGTGTGTTTAGCGGGCATTTATATTTTTATCATATTAATAGTGGCCCTCGTAGGTGAGTGAATAGCGCATCCAACCCACAGGCTATAGATATGAGGTTAAAGTTTTGCAGCTAGCAAATACTGCACAAGATTTCTTATATCGACCCTGTTTAAGTATTATAAAAGGGCGAAACTCTCAGTTTTTTGAAAAGTGCTTTTATTTTAGAATCACAATGTATAAGTTTTTTCTCAAAAGATTTTATGCCTAAAATGCCGAATTATTATCGAAATTTAGCTTTAAATTTTGAGAAAAGAACGACCTACTAAATTTGCGTAAAAAGAAAAACCATAAACACTAAATATTAATGATTTTTGTTTATTAACTTTTTTACTTATCAGGTCACGAAAATACAACACCAGTTAATCGGTCGTCATGCACTTCAAGTTTGTGTTAATGTGTGACTGACTTATAATCATGAAAACACGTTTTTTGTGCCTCCTGTAAAATTTTTTCAATGAAGGTTACTTCCTTTTCTCTAAACACGGTCGATATGTACAATAATTGAAACCTAGGCACAGACTAAATAAGCTAACACTTATTTATTCGTAACAATGATTATGTTCAATATAATTGTCTTAGCTGTCAATATTTTCCACTTGAGTTCCATCGAGTTTAAGCAATTTTTATTCTTTGAATTAATTTTAAATTACAGAATCTGTTAAGCCGAATCGATAGACTTCTTCGCGTATAAATATATTTTATGTTTTCACTTTTTAATTTTGAAATATTTGCTGCTTGTATTTAATTTTGTAGTTATATTTTCGTGTAATGAACGCGTTAAATCATTTTTTTTGCATAATGCGTAATAAAATATAAATTAAACGTTGAGGGTTTTTCAATTATTTTAATTCAAATCCTATATATAGGGTTTTCCAATAAGAGGTGTTATTTTGATATTCAAAGAAAAATGCC
>JAPMAG010000003.1:10025-24305 GCA_036584685.1 Rhyacophila sp. Rhy_31_5 | reverse complement strand
GATCTAGCATTTATATTTCTCGCTTATTACTTATTTCTAAACAATATGGATTATACATTAATGATAATTTTGAATAACTAAATAGATATTTAATTTGATTGTTCTTAGATAGCAGAGACTAATGACCAACTTGTATGTGAACACATAAATCTAATTCAATTAATTCATAGTGTCACCATTGTATTGGTACTAATATTTTTCTACTGTATCTTATCACATAGGCTCTCTCGAGTGCAATTATCATTGATTCAGTGCTTAAATCTGGCAATATCTCAACACCCCAGAGTCATCCGGAATCGTCGTTCCAAATGCTACGTAAAGCTCGCAAAAGTTTCACTTCGCAGTTCGTTACTTTCATTGATGATTTATGAGCGTTGCGATTGCGTCAGTGGTCGGTCGTGTATTATAGAGTGGTTGCTGGGTTCACAATTTGGCCTGTGTCAGTATGTTTACTTCCGTCTCAATGGATCAATAGCCACTATGGCATTCCGTTGTTATTAAACCACGTCTAATGGTATCTTCATACCTTAGTTGCAGGCTCTAATGCAATATTACAACGGAAAAACACAAAAGTTCCATAACGCTACTATCCATATTATTATATGAAGTACAATATGTTGGAGAATGTCGAGACACTGTGAAAAATAAACGATAAGAATTTATTTAATCACTTACAAACAAAATACTCCATTGTATGTTCCTCGATTTAAAAAAATACATAATTAGTAGGCAGAAAAATTCGATTGAATTTCGTAAATTATATATTTTACGTTGAAGTTAATAAAGTTTAATTATTCAAAGTTGTTTGCAACAATAAATACATTTTTTAATATTCTTAATTATCAGTTACTAATTTAATATCATAAATACCACTAAATATTTGGAATAAACTAATGTGTCTGATTACAGCCCAGTATCACTATACATCTATTGCAAACGTGAAACTCCTTTTAATGCACGGAATATAATTATTTTTATCTGTCAAACTTTCTGTGCACTAATCACGAAATTAAATTAGTTAGTTTGATACATTATCTCAACCTGAAGCCAAATAATGAAACTAATATAATAATACCTGAAAACTGGACAGCGCTATTTCATAATCTACTCAAGTCAACATTAGAAAATTAATCACCTATATTTATTACCTTTTTATTGACCATTATGTCCTTTTATCTTTTTAGTTTCAGTGTGTATGAATGCTAGACATGACCAAATAAAATTACTGCATTGTTCTCAAATACTAACAAAATGATATTATAAACACCAATATTCATTGATGATTTCAGTAATGTCACATAGGAAAGTTGTATTTTAATCAAATTAAATATTGGTATTTTTATTTCAAACAAGAATTTTGTTTCATATCGACCTTGTTAAGACAAAAAGGCTTTACCCTCAGTTTTTTTGAAAAATTCCTCTTTTTATTTGAGAATCACAATGTACACAACTAACTACACGATCTATCAATAGAAATTAAGCCGAAAATACCGAATTATTATCGAAATTCAGCATTACTCGTAGATTTTTATAAAATAACAACCTATTAAGTTTGTGTGGAAAGGAAAAAACATTAACCCTCAATTTGTTATTGATTTTGCTTGACTAAATTTGTATCATTCATATTATCATATCATAGATCAGGAAAATAGACGTTTGTGTTAATGTGACTCTGACTAAAAATCATTCAAAAACGTATTTTGTACTTCCTGCAAAATTTGTTCTGTGAAGGTTAATCCCTTTTCATGGTTAATATGAACATTAAATATTAAAATTTTAATTTATAGACAAGACAATATAGAAGTATATAAACATATTTACACAGTACTCGTAAATGATGAGTAATTTTTGATATTTATACAGCCTTAAATGCCAAAACGAAGACATTTAATAACGATATAAAAATCTCAAAACCATAAATCATTATTAGTTTCAACTCGAGTTTAATGTCTATTTTTAAATACAACTACCATTGGTTGATAATTATAATATTGTTGTATTTGATTTTCATAAAAAGCGGTTTAATATTTCAATTGGGAAGATATTTATGAGAGTCTAATAATAACTAAGAAAGGAAAACTAATCCATTATTTGCTGTATCTAATTGGGTACTTTCTGTAGAGAGATTTCAAAAAGGAAATAAAAAAGTAAGCAAAGGAAGTATCTACTTATGACCGAAGCATACTTATTCGAAATAATAAGTCGAGCCATTGTCTTATTTTATTGACCTCGGTAAGTTTATGAGGGGTAGAAAATGTTTTCCACCGCATTGAAATGAGCAAGTCATTTCATAAATATGTATAATCTTCTCGTTATCAAGAGAAAAAAGAAGATTATTTTACTTCATTCATTTGGAAGCTTTGAAATGTTTCCACAAAAAAAAATCTGCCGTATTTGTACAAAATTGAATAGATACATTTCAAAATCATTTTAATATATAAATATGAAAAATCATTTTTTCATTATTTTACATTAAATCATAACTACTTGTATCATAGCATAGCATTCGTTAGCATAATAATATAAAATCCGTTATTTTTTTTTGTTTTCTAAATATATCAACTCTGTTTTGGTAAAAGGGGGTAACCTTCAGTTTTTTTTAAAGTGCTTTTATTTGAAAATCACAATGTACACAACTAACTACACGATCTGTCAAAAGGAATTAAGCCCAAAATGCCGAATTATTATCAAAATTCAACTTTGAATTTTGAAAAAATAACGATCTACAAAGTTTGTGTGGAAAGAAAAAAAGCATAAACACTAAATTTTAATAATTTTTCTTTATTAAATTTTTGGTTATCTGGTCAGAAAAATTCAACACCAATTATTTGGTCATCATGGACTTCAAGTTTGTGTTAATGTAACTTTGACTAAAAATCATAAAAAATCGTTTTTTGTGCCACATGCAAAAAAAATATCTGTCAGGATTACTCCCTTTTACCTAAGCACGGTTGCTATGTTAATGAAAAAAAGCAATCGATTGCCAATTTATAATTTTTTTAATCTTATCTTTATTTTTTCTTTTATTTTTAAGCATATTCGCTCCGAAACGAAACTTATGGATCTCCACTATGTGAAGATTGTTTTGACAGTTTTTTGTTACGAGTAACAATTGTCAATTATTAGCTCAACCATTTCGGGTTCTTGTCCCAACTACAATACAAATGATTTGTGGACAATTCATAGATGCTAGTTATTACATAAAACCTCTAAAATTATGTGCTAAATCATTAATTATACTTATTACTGATAATGGGCAAAAACTAATCGTTTTTAAATTACAATTGTACCTTTTAAAGTTATTTTTTCAATTCAATTTTGATCTTTATTTAATTATTTTTTTTAAATAAAACTATTGAATAATGTGATGTTTCATTAACCTTTTTGCGCCAAATAAAATACCACGACCCGGCAAACTGTGATTTCTTTAAGCAAAAATAGAAACTGCATATTTCATTAAAATGTATATTGAAAGTATTTTTGTGATCATTTTGTTTTAAATAATCATATTATAGTCATATCTCTTCATTTTTATATTTAGAATCATTCAAAATACGTTTCATGTTGTGCGAGTTAGCTCGCTTCTAGCACTTAATTAGTTAATAATTTCTTCTATTTCAAGCAAAATAACACCGTGTTTTCAATGTTAATTAAAACCCGTTCCAGTTGCAAGATAATCAAATATTATATATATATATATTTTGTTGAATTGGTGCCCGTTGATGATGTGAAATAAAGCATTTACTCTATATAAGTACTTATACGTTAAAATACATAAAATTGTTGTTAAAACTACGCAGCGAAAAGTTTTAAAAATTGCATAGACATAAACGGGTTATTCCATTACAAAGTAATTTAAAACCATCTTAATGACACTGTTGATAATATATTATATGTCTCGAAGTGTAATATATAGATGTTTGCTTATATATTTACGCCAATTTACAAAATAGTTCGGTACGAGTATAAATAGTCAAATACATAGGTTTCCAATATACAAAAGCTTTTTTGCATTTTCACATATCGACTGGAAACATATTCCGTATCGTACTCGTATACATACGAGTATATAAACAATCTTCATCAGGGCATTTCAAAATGAAAAATTTAAAAATCTTTTGAAAAAAATTGTAAAACATCTTGTTTCAGGAAAATCGACGTAGACGTAATTTATGAAATGAGCCTATTCGTGTTATGATAGCCTTCATTACGAAAATTAGTAACTTTTTAAATAATCGTTGTTTCCTATTACAAATAAATTATATTATAAAAATTTTATTCAAATAATGCATAACAGTTTAAAATATCAAACAAATACAATAAATAATACATTTAAGCATAAATCTATCGGATATTCGTTCAGAATATAGTGTTGATTATTTTACTAGCATTTTCTTTATCTTGAATTGTATAAAATAAACACTTATCGCACATGCCAAAGCAATACCTTGTATCCGACAAATTTATGATAGGTGACTTTTCATTGTATACTAGTACAAAATTAAAAAATACGCAATCTGGCTGAATCTCGTAAGCCAAAACAATTTTCGATCTTTAGGTTTCTTAGGGGTCTGAATCATATTCCCGTTCCGTTCCATATCCCCGGAATCACAATATGTACTGTTACTTTTTTCACATTGTCTGCAGCAGTGGTGGGCACGCTATTTTCAATCCCGACCCCTACTTTTATGTAAAATTTTGTCGTGATTTGTGGATAGGTTGACAAAAGAAAAGCCTTATATTTTTTATTGTCAAATAAATTTCTTTGAATTTGGTGACCCTCAAAATTTTCTCGCAACCCACGGTTTGCGCACCGCTACAGCATGGAATTTTGATTATTATATTATACATATATTATACTACTTTTCATTTCTTTATATTTACATGAGTGCACAAAAATGATTTGCGTAAAAATCTTTCTACTACGTCTGAACTTTAGTAAAATAACAAATAATAAAAATTGCTTATACGAGTAACTCCGTTAATTTCATGTTTACTTTAATCATATCGTATTTCAAGAATGATGAATAATATGTATACTTCTATATTTACAATTTCAGATTTTATCCTCACTGAGATACCGTAGGTGAATGGATAGCACATTTGACTCATGAACCGGTTCGAATTCTATAGTTGCTTAAAATTACACAGGCTTTTTCAAGTGTTTTGGAACCAAAACATGGACCAAATTAGTTTAGCTAATAATTAAAAATTATTATTCGTAAAAAAAACTGTCTAAATAATCTTCAAATTATGAAGATCCATGTGCGACGCTTCGTTAAAAAAAGAAACGAGATACGAATTTTATTTTTATATATAGACATAGCACAATTTGATCACATTCTTTTCTTGTTAAATGAAGCATCACCTTCAAAATCCCATTCCATCAAATTGTCGACCGACTTACGCGACTCGTTTTTTTTCATAAAGTGGTTTTTAAGTGATATTGCGCACGCTGTTTGTTCGAAAATAGCAAACCAAAAAAACGCGGTACAAAGACTCAAAAATTGACACGAATCTTCACTTTCACATTTTCGATTTACAAGCGTAAATATGTCACTTTTAACTCCTTCAATAACACGTGCTGTCGTTTTTTTCGTAAATATCATCACGTTGTCTTGCAATGTCAGCGTATTTTTCCCGAGCGTAATTTTAATTTTAATATTAACCGCTCATCGACTCGCCACCCACTTAATGTTTAGATAAAATACGTTTTTTTTTCACTTAGTTGTTTATAAGTACATTATAAAATAATTTTTTTTAACCGTGTCCGTTTCGAAACAAAACATGTGGATATCTACAATATGACGATTGTTTTGACAGATTTTTTTATTTACAAGTAATAATTTTCAGTTATTAGCTAAACAAATTTGGTTAATGTCTTTGTTTCAAACGCGTACGAAAAAACCCAACCAGTGCCAGCTACGGAATTTTAACTCTAGACCCTCAGCTAACGAGTAGGATGCGTTAACCCCTTACCTGCGCCTGTCAAATGTACATTCAGTACCCTAGAACTGAACTATATTATGGCATATATCCCAAATTTCTCAGTAGAGCCATTAATATTAAAGCATTTAAGTATTCTTTGATTACAAATTCTCATGAAATATTTAAAATAAGAATACTTTAAACAATGGTATCGAAGAGGCAAACGTATGACGTTTAATAAAATAAAGTAACTTTTGAAAATTTTTGAGTTAATACAGTTCGGTTCTAGGGCACTGAATACTTTTCATAAAATACGAAAAAATAGTACTTTCAATCCTTTTACAAGTAAAACTCAATGTATTGTTTATAGAAAACAGAATGACGATATGTACAAAACAAATGTACAATGTTACTTTGAAACGTATTATTTTATTATTATGTACGATTTAAGGTTAAGCATAAGATGTCTTTACGGTGTGAAGATTTTTGTAGTATTTTTTTATGAGTATTAGTTTTAAATTATTAAATCAACAATTTTGAGCCTAAATCTTTGATACAAATTATAAATGAATAACATTTGAAAAAAATATGACCACCACGGTATTCATCCTCACAACTCTCGGATCTCTAGTAGGATACATTGTACACTGATCTATAGGATGTGAATGATTCATTATAAGTTATACCGAAAATAATAAATGCTACCCTTCTAAAGGCTTACATTTCGTCGACTATTGAATATTATATAAAATACCTAACAAGTGACTAATAAGTATTAAAACTATACGATTGATAAAAAAGTCAGTTTTTATTCTCTATTTTAGCTTTACATTACGAAATTAATTCTTAAATCAACTTATTAACGCTTATTGAACAAACTTATGATCGTAATAGGCACACGAGTGGATGATTTGAATCATATAGCGAGTACCGGAATGTTTCCCGTGCACGTATACACATAAATATTATTTGCTTTGAATAATAACTGACATTGGAATAAACATACATAAATTTCATACTAAAGGCTTCATGATTTGATCGTTTTGTAGTTATTTTTACGTTTTTTAATGAATCGTTTATTAATCACCCAGTGTGCGATGCTTCCGCATAAAAGGCTTTCAAATTAATATTTAACATCGAGACCTTCATTTTGCCTTTCCCTGTTTGTTTGTTTTTTATTATTATAAAAATTATATTCTCACCGTGACATTGATAGATTGCGGCACAATGATCATTAAAAAAAAGCAATTTGGCCTTATAGCATCTGCGGATATTTCATTTAGGGGAGAACTCTTAAAAGTTTTTCAAAATACAAAAGCTCCTCTATGTTAACAAACTATTATATAACATTATCCTACTCGTGTTTTACTGTGAGTTTCAAGAAGATTTATCTTTAATTTTATTAATATTTATTAAAATGCCGTAACGATAAATTTCATGTACTGTAGGAATGTATATGTGTGCTATGCTACGCTAAATTCAGATTTAAATTTGACTAAATTCAGTCAAAGTAGAACGCTCGAATTTTTTTAACATCAAATGTACTTTTTTTTATACTATATCCCCTCCGAAACAAAGCATATGAACAACTGTGAAAACTGTTTTGACATTTTTGGGCTTAAAGTCTAACAACGTTATCTACAAAAATGCGTTTTTTTATTTGCGATAATGTTATTTTACGTTCTTATAATTGTCAAACAACGGTATTTCGATATTTTCTAGTTTCTTTTTAAATTGTCCGTACAGTAATTACATAAAGTTGCATTTGTTTAATACAAAAAGACTTTAAAAGCTGTTAGCGTTTTTGTCACAAGAAAGATCAAATTACCAAACTACAACAAATTATAACATTTTAATATTGGGTTTTAAATAAACATCCTCTTTTTTGAGTTCCAAGAAAATAATAAAAAAAACTTTTTTGGCTCTTCTGTAAAGTTGCACTTTTGTAGATAGCGTTGTTTGGGTTAAGCCCTTGAGTTGTTAGTTATTACCTCAACCAATTTGGTATATGTATTAGTTTCAAATGCACATGATAAAAACCAATGTAATTTTTGCCGAGTCGGACGCGCTGTTCACTTACCTACGAGAGTGACATCTATACAAGTATATAATATTTAATAATTTACTAAAGAGAATAATTTTATGTATTCAAAAGCTTTTGTCACCTATGAGGAAGAGCTGGTGCCCCAACACTAATGGGCAGCCAAGGAGTGTCTGCAGGGCGGAGCAGATACTTGGCATCAGGGATTGTCATCAGTTTTGGACTATCTACCGCCCAATATAAACCATTTACTACTACTGACGCGTACGGTGCTATCTGAAAAAGAAGAAAGATAGAATTGTAATCGACATTATAATACAACCTTGAATTATTCATGAGGTTTTTGAATTCATTAATGTTTTATGATGAAACATTATTTTTTTATACTAAAAACTTTAAAATAGTAATTCTTTAAACCTGTCGTCTTTGCTAACAATGCGTGATTAATTAACCAAACAATTCTAATCATGTCTGCTCCAAAACGGATCATGTAAAGTTTTACAATGTGTCTGTCCTTACATATTTTGCAAGTAATAGTTGTAAATTATGAACTCAACTAACTTGGTTTTTGTTCTTTCTTCAAATAAAATAAAAATAAACGCTGCCATCTACAAAATTGTAGCGGCAAATAAAATGTGTCATCTAAGCCACTGTAAACAAGAAACTTAATATTTAGAGTAATTAAATATTAACTGGTTTTAATTCCAATTTATTAAATGACGATATATCTTCTTTTTATGTATAATTATAACACAGACATTTCAGTTTTACGAGTATTAACAACTTATACCTCTATTTCACTGAGTAGAAATTATTGTTTGTAACAAAGAATTTTCAAAGAGGAAATATTATTTTATCACACTTATAGTTGAATTAGTTACTTTTGATATAAATAAACAGTGACACCTACGAGTACATAAATACATTAGTGTTCTCTATAATACAAAGTACTGATATTGATAAAAAAATCTTTATAATTAATTTTCTTTTCTGTCAATCTTTGACCAAAAGTAATCATATTGAATTAATAAGAAAGCTTTTACACATATTTTATATTTACATTTAATGTATAATATATATTTGTAGAAATATGTTTAAAAACTGTGTTACTACTTCAACATAAAAAATCTTCAAAACCTGTCAAAGCTTTGTTTCATATTAAGTTTCTCATAGATTGATTCATTTGTATTTCTTTTTTTTTTCATATTCTCCGACATATATACTTCTACGAGTAAATATGATAATGCAAGTATCATAAATTATTGATTATGTAGTAAAGTTATGTAGAATGCATATAAAAAAAAATTACTGTGCTTGAATTTTCCATTCTTACAAATATTATAAGTCATATTTTTTAGTAGGTTTGTACTTGCCGAGAATCTTCTTTTGCAATGACAGGACTTAAATACACGTACAGAAAAAAAAGCTTTCAACAAAGTAAATTGAAAAAAAAAACTATTTTGCTGACGTCAACATGTCACCAACAAAACATTCAAAATAAAGTACCCGAGCATATGTTATTTTTACACCTGAATAAAAAAAAATATTCCAGGTAAACTGTGACCCGATTTTACATAAAAATTTATTATTACTTTATAACCTAAAATGCATTAATTTTCGGAAAACAAAATAGATTCTTGTGTTCTAATCATTTTGAGATGAACGCGAAATTGCTACTAAAAATGAGAATATACCCAATATAAAATATGTGAGTTTTTGCAAAGTAGCGGAAATAAAATAATGGCCACAGTTATATATCGCTCGGTAATAATATGTAAAGCACATATTATATAAACCGGTCATGCTATACGACATTCTAAATTAATATTTTATAAAATGGTTATTATGGTTATATATATATAATATCCCTCGTAGGTGAGTGGATAGCGCATCCGACTCATGAGACGAGAGTCACAGATTCGAGACCCGTGTTGGATGCATTTTAATTGTAACCAGGACGCTAACCCGAAGTGGTTGAAATAATTATTGACAATTATTAGTAAAAAAAAAAACTAACTGTCAAAACAATCTTAACATTGTGGATATCCAAATGCTTCGTTTCGGAGCGGGTATGGTAAAAAGTATGTATTATATGCACATAAAACCGAATAATTTACGTCTAAAGTCACACGCATTCATATCTGGACCACACCATATCAACTATGTTTAGGCAAAAGAGATTAACCCTTAAAGAAAAAAAAAATACAGGAGGCCCAAAAATCCCCTCTTCATTATTTTTATTCAGACACATTAACACAAACTTGAATTACGCGATGACCAATGAATTGGTGTTGTATTTTGCTGATCTGATAATGAAAAATATTATTAAAGGAAAATCATTTTAATTAAAATAGAATGCTTTTTTCATTTTCACACAAATTTGTAGGTCGTTTTCTTTTCAAAATTAAAAGCTGAATTAAGATAATTATTTGAAATTTTCGGCTTTATTCCCTTTGAAAGAACGTGTATTTAGTTGCGTACATTGTGATTCTCGAATAAAATTACTTCAATAAAAAAAACCGAGGGTTACACCTATTGCCTAAACATTTATCATCATCATTTTCAAAGCTCTAACAATATCACTTAATATATGGAAAGTAAAACAAGCAATAATACCAATCTACTAAAATCAAGCTAGCACAAAGTATTTTTGCGCACCCGATAAAAAAATGTTAAATATTCATACGAACATTTTTACTTAGTCGAACAATATTCATTTAATTTTTTTAAACAATCTTTAAAAAAAATTCGAGACACCCGTCACGCTCGCGCACAACATTCCTGATCACAAGAGGTGGAAAGCAGCATTCGAATTTAACCGGACTGAACCGGAACGGCGTCACACATTACACCGGTTTACAACCATCGCATTGAGTCCATAAATTTGAATGAGTCCCATCGCGCGCCCTCTGGGCTGTTCGCGAGACCGACTCTAATAGAATTTCATACTACTTAATAGGTCCCTCAGTATCGAAAATGGTTCCCAAAGATGATTTTGATATTATTATTTGTAGGAAACTTTGACTTAGTAGGTTATGCTGAATTATGAGTACCCCACCGATCGGCATTTGATAAAATATTGAAAATTATTTATCGTGAACGATATTATTTTTATTAATTGTATTCTATGTACCTCAGTCTAAAAAGTTTAATGTTATTACTGGTATTATTGGCTTAATACTATTGTAATATATTTGTTATGCAGAAATATAATTCTACCGCTTTTGTAGTTTGTGCGTATGAATTATGCATTTTTATACTAAGATAATATTTTGTTAAATGTTGAATGAGAGAATAATTCTTCTGCTCATTAAAATATATTTAGTTATCATCCATTTCTTTCAAATATTATACAATATTTCTAATAGGAATTTAAGGAAATGTAAAAAACAAGTTTTCTAGATGACTAATTGTTATGCAAAAACGCTTGGATGCATTGTTTTCCCACGAGTGCATTTTACAAAATATTTGAGTTCGCATCGTTGCAAGCTACGAAGCGATACACACAATAGAATGCACACCGAGCAAGCGCATCAGTTCACCGCGGATTAGTCATCTCATACATTTTCACCCCGTTGTTCTCGCATTTTAAATTTGCTCTTAAATGATTTAAGTTGATTAATAAAATACTTTATGTTGATAGAAGTTGATTTACTGAGATATTTATATATTCACTAAAAAAATTTGAGTAGTATATATGGAAAATTGATTGATGGGATATAATTTTATAGTTTCCACGAAAAAAAAAAATATTTTGTTGTACGCGTTTTGAAGCGTAAATCGTCCTTTTAAGACTTCAATATTATAGATTTTATTTTCAGTTTGTGACATTTTTACCAATTACACATTTCATCGAAACAAGAATCGATTAAATTAAATAACTACAAGGTACACTTAGAATACTCTCATGTTTTTCAACAATATCTATAAATGCTTAGATGAAAAGTCAAACAACGGAAGTGAGTTCCTGTTTTTATTGGTAACATCGAATACCTGAAACTAATTTAAATTTAACTTCATTTGGATTTGAGAATTTAAAATACTTTTATTACGTCTTCAATTATTATAGAATTTTTTTTAATGCCCATAATCACTCAACGTACTTTCACTTAATTCAAAAATAAAATAATAATTCACTAAAATTTATCTGTAAAAAAATATGTATTGCTTATTGACAAAAACAGAAAATCTTACAAAAAATAAATACAATTTAACAACATTCACGTTTTATTCCCTCGCATCTTTTTATACATGTTTGCAAGTGAATCGCTACGACTCACAAAATAAGCGACAGCTTGTGTGCAACACTGCTTCGTGGATTTTGTTTGCAACTTGCAACACCGGATACAAAATCTCGCAAATAATAAGTAGACGCTCGGGTGTTCCCCCTTCTCTGGCATGAATATTATCGACAGAACGTGTCGTATTGCTCACTCAAATAAATATTCAGTGGATATACATATACGTATCGAAACATCGTTTTATCTAAGCGATATGATACAAAATTTCAGAAATAAAAATAGTTAGCCAAACATATTACTTACGATTATAGTTTTATTTTTTTGTGCATAGTTCATTTTATATATATATTTACATAAACATAATACAATACACTATTGTTTTTCCTGAGTTATACTTTGTAAATAAGGAAAATTAAAAAAAACTGACGCACTTTAAAGGTAATCAAATGGTAGGAATATTTTTATAGAAAATTATTATTCACCTATAAAGTATGCGTCTACTTACCCAAATATCGAATACAGAAAGTTATAAATGAAGAGAAATTAGTTTAATTACTCTGAAATTGTATTCGTAAATATCGTAGACTACATTAAAACTATCATATTTTGAATATTTTTTTATATATGTACTCGTAAAATAGGCGTATGTGTTACCTAAATTCTATAATTCTGGCCAGTTGTACGTTGATTAGTTGAAAAATATTGCAATTAGTAAACACTTAAAATCATTTTACTGGTTAAATTGAATACAAAATATTCATTTAGCATGTAATCTTAGCCACCTTCTTACTAGGTCATCTGAAACGTTAACTGTGTGAATAGTTTTCTAGCAAATGAATAAAATCAAGTCAATTTTACGTATCAAAACTAATCGTACTACGCTTAATATAATACATTATTTCAATTTCTCTATTTTATAAATAAAGTAGGCGGGATTTTTCTAAAGACGTTATTTAATTTATGACGTCAAATATAAATCTTGTATATGTTTTCTTGGCGAAATATTAATGTCTTTTTTACAAGCTTTAGCTTTTTTACAGATAGTAAAAACACAAATTTTGATATTCCCGTTCCATATAATTTTGCAGTTAAATACTTTATAAAGGCGGGTGGAGATGCGTGTAATGTAACACAAATTTGTCGTATGGACGTAGCTACGATCCTTACGTGTACTGGTCGTAGCGACGTTTGCGCTGATCCATCACCTGTAGGTTTTTTACACGAACACAAAAGCGCTCGCAGCAATGGGTCAATTAGACCAGGTGAGGGGAACGATTCTATTTCTGAGGGCTGCATTCATTTAACTGATTCAACATAAGGCCAGTTAAGAAATTTTTGACATAAAAAATGAACATTTTTATTTTAAAAATCTATCATGGAAACATATCATCGGTTGATTACACTCTTTTTCCAAAAGCTACGTACAATTCTTTGATCAAAGGAAATATTTTGAGCTATAAAATTGTGTATTCCTTTTATTTAAAAAAAAAAAAAAACAAATTATGGTGTCAGTCAAAAGGCCGCACTAAAGGAGCCAAAAGGCCGCAGGTTCCCTACCCCTGAACTAACAACAGGATTCGTGTCAAGATCGTGTGTCGTCCATACAATTCGCATTATATTACACGTTACACATTACGCGCGTCTAGACCCGGCTTAAGGATTTTCCTTAACATCAACGATTCAGACCATAGTCAAAAAATCGGAATGATATAATATAATTTCTGAAGTTACAATAAAATTACTATTTTTCTTACAAAGTGAATATTACTAGGAGAGCTTCTGATAAAATAATTGATTATTTTTTTCTTAGTGCCAAATATCAGGTGTGTGTACCACTTTGCAAAATAATTCGTTAATCGCGACAAATATATAGTATTATATATTGATTGCTCATCGATTTCAATGTAGCATGACAAATCTTGTTTGTACATGACATACTCGTAAGTTTCGTTCAAACTTAGTAGTGTTGAATATTCTTTCTCACGGTAGCGGTGGGGTGAGGCTATACACTTGTCTTGTCGATGATAATAGAAACGCTCTTACAGTGAAATCCGAATTTATTGTTTTTGT
>JAPMAG010000003.1:0-10015 GCA_036584685.1 Rhyacophila sp. Rhy_31_5 | reverse complement strand
CTGATGATTCCAAAATAAAAAAATAAATACATCATATAACAACGATTCATTTTATAAAACTTTCATCTAATTTCTTTCGATTTTTATTACTTTTATTGAATTAATCTGGTTAAATGATAAATGCTTTTGGATAATCATATATTTTAAAAGAAAACTTTTCTTTTTTCTCAAAATTAATTAACTTGAATTCTACGAATAATATTTTCCACGACTGTTGATGATATACACGAATTGTTCAAATATAAATACAAATAACGTAGTTTATTGTTCCGCTTCTTTTATTCTATTCGTTTATCATTTTTTTCGGACAGCTTTAAAAAAGGAGGAAAAGAAAATCTTGGCACTGTTCGTTATATGAGTCAACAACCCCATTCATCTTTTCAAACGAAGGGTCAGGGGTATTATTTTTTCTGTGTGTGTGAACGCTTTTTGTTCAAGCAATTTTTGCATGGATGTGTTATTTTGTTCCTCAAAAAAATAAATAATATTTTCTCAGAAGGATTTCTTGATGCCCATTCGCATAATGTAATAGTGGAGGAAACATTGTTTTTATATTAACAGAAAAATGAATGGACAATTTTACGCACCAATTTTTACATTTTTTTAGTTCTGGCATTGACAAAGTATTTCCACGTATTATTTAGAAATTGTGTTAAAATAGTCATTTTCAGTACAAAATATTTTCTGACTTGTGTATTTGTTACTTATGGTGTGCCTTATAACATAAATTATTCATAGCACTGCTGTTATATTGTTTTTTTTTCTGATCAAAAATTACCTTGTTATCATTGTACAAATTATTGCATTAAATAATATTTTACCAAACGAAAGACCATACTATCCCGAAAATATTGCTATACACTTAATATTTGTTAATATATATATTCTAATATTTTTATATTAATACAGCTAACTGACATTATTATATTATAATAAGTAAAGATGTTGTAAGAATATTTTAAAGTATTAATCGGACTGATATTTTATTCTTGATTTGTGACCGGGCCTCAAAATATCTACTAGTAAGTGTATAGCCGATAACGATTGGCCCGCGGTTTCCGCCGATTAAGTGTTAAATACGCAAACCCAACAAATCTTTTTTTAATCACATATATGCAAATCATGTCTAGGAAAAACTATTTTCACGCAAGTCGTAAGTACAAAATGACTTTTATAGTAAATGATTCAATAATCAAGTAAAACTATAATGTTCTTGATGCCAAGGTAACCTACATGAAATATAACATTTTTTTCGATATCTAGGGAGTTTATTTATAAACATCTCCAAGAGTGAGTTTTTTTAAAATGATTTTTACACAATTGGGTGAAAGTTTTATCATTAACCTAACTGTATATTTTGAATTGTACTAAATGTGTGCAAAAATATTGTTATGTAATATTTATGTGATGTATTTTATAATATATTCGAATATTTTATTGCTTGGTGCTTGATGTACATATACGTCTAAACTTCTTCAAAGCGAACTTAGAGCGGACGCGTATGCGCATCCATACTCTTGAATATGTTTAGACAGGTATACATCACATAACTGGGTCTTTTTAATTTCTTTTTATACAGCAATCTGAGAGTTTTAAAAATAACTTCAAATCTTCTCGTTGGAAGGCGATCCGGCGATACGACATATTATAGTGACATTTTTTTTCTCCCTACCTCTCACACAAAAATAAATTTAAAAACAATACCATATATAAAAATTGAATAATTATGTTTACGGCCTTCGACTGTCAAATACTGTCACGTAATACTGAAATGCCAACGTAGTACCCACATAAGTACGTAATGTGCAGTTAGCGAGAAAATAATGCGCATTGTTAACGTGCTGGCAGCTGTGCGTCTGTCGCAATTGTTGGCCTTATGGAATCGCCGAGAATTTCTTCAATTGACCATTTGAGCTCCCTTCAACACGACAGAGAAAAGCTGCAAACTCCGCTTCGCCAGCAAAATCATATATTACGAGTATTTTCTTGGCTAATGTGTATTTTTAATCAAACAATTCATATTTAATTTAATTATGTTTTTTTTCATTACAATTGCTTTTTATTGTTGACTATTAACTATTTATTATGTATTTTAAATTATTTTATAGTACTCATGTATCACATTATGCTGCATTACCAGTAAAAGCAGTCAGAGTGTCGATTAAGGTTTTTTGGTGAGACAAACTATTATGTAGAGGTATTAAAGATGGAATCATAGAAATTTATTTACTAAAATATATAAACAACTTCAAAAATATGCAATTTTATGACTACTTTGCCAACAAACAATTCGACCCAAATTATATCACATAGAATAGTCACAATGAACCCATAATCTGCAGGTCGCCAAGAGATCCACATAACATCTGAAGATTCTTGTGTGAATGTCTAGAAAATATGGTTGCTTTAAGTTTATTTCTTGCAAAGAATTGTTCTCGCTAGATATAATTGTGTTCGCATTATCACATATAATATGCTGATTCACCGACGCGATACAAAAACATGCATCTCTACAAATTTATTGACTAACAAAAGATAGAGATTGTAAATGCTATGATATAAATTGAAAAATGCGTTTAAATATCTCAGATATAAATAATCTATCAAACTGACATCTTACTCACCATTTGCATACTTACAAAAAAGATTCGCTATAACTATCATAGAATATCAAATCACCAGTAGCATGCTTAGGGGTCGTCTATAAAATATGTAAAAAAAAATCTTACGATTTTTTACTTTCTATCTAGCACCATGTAGGCATTCAGCCTTACCTCTTCCCTTCTTTCAAAGGTTTTGTAATTTTCCACATTAAATAGGAACATAATTTACAATCAACTCCCACCCACTTTTTGAAAGGGAGAAGTGTTACGTAACAATAATAAATAACCCACTTTCTTCCTTGTAACGCCATGTAGATGTTAGAGGTCACTCTCAAGAGCGTTATGTGATTTATGGGTGACCCCTAAGAGTTGTCTAAACTATTATAGAAACATGAAAAACAAACTTCATTTTTTTTTAACTCTAGATAGACAAATTACTATCCCATAGCGATATTTTTTTAAATTTCAAAACAGTTTATTATATTTTAGAATAATATCAGGTACTACATATGGTTTCTTATCGCTTACTTAAAATAGTATTTTCTATTTGTGCTCATAACCACGCATCAAATCATTTTTTTTTTTAATTCGGGGAATAATTTTATTTATCTAAGGCAATTACGCTGAATAAAATAAAATCTTTAAAGTTTAACAATTAAAATTACCAAACAACTGTTGTTTCATGAAATGTTTAAATCATATTACAGTTTTCATTTTACAAAGAGTGTAGAAAAGTGATATTTAGTAGAGTTACCGCGACAGTCTGGACTTGTTATTTTCATGACAAATGGGTGCGATGCATTTTAACGTGAAACCGCATTCTCTACCACAAAATGAGACGGCGCGTTTGTTGGTCTTTTTCCATTTTTTTAAAGTACAACTCATAAAAGACTATGACTCAAGTTCATAATTCAGATTTGCTTCCAACAAGTTATTATATTTTTATCTGAACTGAATATTATCATGAAAAAATGTTTCATCGGGGGTCGGATAATGTTTTAAATCTTCATTATATTTATATAAATTTTCTGATAATTAATACATGAATTACCTATTTACAGGAATAATATCCTTACGGATATTTCCTCAATCAAGCCATTATACCTATTATATATTATACCTATTATACTGACAATTACATATGAACTAATAAATAAATCCCTCCGTTTTTCATACGAAATTGCTGATTTTCCTAACAACTTTCTTCTCATTGTTGCATATATATTTAGTGACGTTATAATTAAACTATATCTGGGTTATTATATATTAAAACGTCTGAATACTTATTATATAATGGTTGTTGACAAAAATATTAATATTATATTTTTAAAATTGGCATAAATATCTTTTCTATGTGTAATTAATTAAACATTACAGATATTACCAAACTGTGTTATTTTAAAAAGAACACGGAATCAGTGACAAAAGCAAACCCTCCATATTATTGCCCACTTAAATTTTCAACACGAGTTTCATTGTGACGGAAACAGAACAAAAGTAATGGCGAGAATTATTTAAATCAAACCTTAATGAAGCACGTGTATTACGTACTTGCTACATTTTTATACTTTTTTCATTTTAACACGTGACCCAATATTCAGTTATATTGTATCATAAAAGTATATTTCAATTGACTTCAATGAACATACTTAGATATCTAAAACTTTCAACCGTAGTAAGAATAAAATCCCCTAAATACACGATTTTATAAGATTATCTATCCTTAAGAATATCGCACTTTTAACTGAACTATAACATTTCGTTATCAGTCGTAAAGATTAATATTCCATACACTACATTACAGTGCACACGTGTGTTAACTTTTATATTCTCATATAAAATATAGATTACATAATGAGAATTGAAATAATTATTTTCGTTAAACTTAAGTGCTGTTATAACTATGCCTAGTTTCTAATACTATGATACAAATACAAGAATATTTATTGAGTATATTAATTTTTCCAATAGCATTCAAAATAATTTTAGGTAACAGAGAGTCAGCATAATAAATACACTTAAACACAAAGCTATTATATTATGTTATATCTATAGGAAAACTTACAAACTTTTATCCGTTTTCTGAAATTATCTTTAACGTACTATTAACTATTCACACAAATACCGTTTTTAAACCGATGCACCTTTTCACAAATTAAAATTGACTTGAGTACATCTTACTGTCCGAAGATAATAGTAAAATACGAATCTTGACACTATATCGATACTACAATATTAGCGAAATTCAATTCCTGACTAATAAATAACAAATTAATAACATTAATACAGCACGCTTTTGAGCTTAATCAAATTGCGAATATGGATGACGTTCTTCTTACTTTTGGTGATCCTTCAAATTGGACTATAGATTCAAAAGGCGGCAAATCAATATTAATTAAAACAACGGGTCATGAAAAACTCACTGTAGTCTAGTTGTAGCTTGTTGCGCAGATGAAAGAAAGCTACCGCCCAATTTAATCTTTAAAATAAAAACGTTACATACCGAAAGATAAACCTCCTAGTGGCAGCACTATCTACATTCAATAGATAGAAGACTTTAGATGGACGACATAAAAATTAAATTTTTGATACAAAAGATATAGGCAACACGTCCAGGTGAATTATTTAAAAAAAAACCTGCGATGTTAGTGTTGGATGAATTCAGACGATTGTAACGTCATTTTAGAAATGCGGGATAAGTAATGCGATAGATGTAATTGAGGATGACACAGTTTTTGAAGGGAGTGACAACAATAGATCAAATAAAAGTAATAGTAATGGTAAAATTAACGAGATGAGTGATAGTACCAAGAGTGAGTATGAACTGAATATTGCCAGTACGAATTAGTTTAACATTTAATAAAAATTAACTAAAAATTTCAAAATACCTTTAGATACCTAAGAAAAGACTATTTTCTAAAAATTATCCCATATATTTGAGGTGGGTCTTATCATCCAAAAAATAAGGCCTATAAAAATTTTGTTATAATAAATCAAAAAATATATAATTAAAAAGAATGTCTTCACTATTTTCACTTTCATTTCACAAATTACTGGCGGTATATTTTTTTAGTATATATGTTATTTGTTTGAGCTTGAGAATATATCAAAAAACTGTAATGCAATATGAAATCTCTATTATTATCTATCTAGTTATTGTCAAAAATATTTTGTTGTACTTTTTGAGCCTAGAAATTACTAAAATAAACAATGACGCAATTACAAACAAGTGCGTACATATTTTTTTAACATTTTTATTTGTGTTTAAAATACAACCACGTCCTGATCATAAAATATTCACGCAAACCGAAAAAAGCGCTTTACAAATTATTTTATCTTTTTCGGAATTCAAAGTGGCGTAGCGTGGCGGAGGTGAAAAAAAAGTCGGCAACAATAATAATAGTAATGCGTAATGGAGAAAAAAACGTTGTCGCGAATGAGTCACGTGCCTTCACTGAGCGACCTCCGGCGACGCGCCGTCCCTGATAAAAAAAAATATGTTATACGACGTAATTTCCCGCCGTTTTTCCTTCGGATATTGCGCGAAAAATCACAACACTTTCGTGTCAACTAAATTGATACTTATATCACCCTCTCACATTCACACAAGGTATTGGAAACCGATAACTTATTTAGAAAACGTAATCAATACGCATATGGATTTGACTTCCTTTTTTGATGAACTTTTATATACGTTACGTTGTAAATGTATTATTTATCGAATGAAATTCGCTTACATTGGTTGATATTATATCAATAAAAAATATATGAATATATTTCAATCTTACTTCTCTTATTTCAAAAACGGTTTTTAATTTGAAATGTTTTCTAGAGATAGATCATCAGAATTTTAGATTAATGAAATGTATTAACCTTTTCTGTGCCAGACATAATATCACAACCAAGCAAGTGTGAGTTTTTAACCCAAAGTAGTATCTGATGATATTTCTTTTAAAATATACCATTGCATTTTTTTTGAATAAGTTAGTTTTAATGATCATGCTATAATCATAACTCTGCATTTTTATAACTAAAATCATGCAAAATCTTCAAATGTGTCTAGTAAACTATATTTTAAGTTGGGCGAGTTAACTTGTTTCCTGCACTTAATTGTTTATATTGTAATATCTAATCGTTATTCTCAATTATATTTAATTCTAAAAATATTGTTTGATATAATTTAGATTTAAAATGTGTATGTAGCACAAAATAAATCAACACATTCTTTAACGAAAATCATGAGAGTTTGTCATTAAAACACAAAATTTTAGATATACCATTTCAAAAAAGCAACGTTTATAAATACATTTGTTTGTGTATATCCATATACGTAATAAATAACGAGTAATCATTTTTTAATCATCTACTTATCAATCTATAATAAAATACTATGCGTGTGCCCTAGTTAGACTAGTGGAAAACGAATCGGCCTAGCATTTATTCATTTGCATTTGTTACCAGGACATGAACTCAAAAATGTTGAGCATATAATTAACAATTTTTACTCGTAACACATAACTGTTAAGAAAAAAAATATGCAATATCGTTTGAAAATATACTATGTTAGTACTCACATATATTTAACATACCCCTATAATCGTAGCATGTGTTATTCATTAACAATCATAGACCAATCACTCTACATGGCGAGGCCCATAGTTATGAGCCTACGCCGTAGAAATTCATCAATGTAAACGTCTCGTAGCAATTTATGTCTACGCTTTTTGTGATAAAAGCATTTCATCGTATTACACATATTCACTCAATTTAAACAAATGTCCACATTTACATTCAATTATTAAATATGTTTATCAAAATATTCATTATTTATAATATCCTATTAATATATGATATTTTATATAATAAATATCAATTAAATTAGCATTTTTTTAAAATATAATTACATTGAGTGGCATTGACTGTTTTGAAGCTTGTAGCTTTCCTGAGCTGTTATTAGCGTTTTACTAGAGAAAAATGTAAACTGTTATAAGTTCATATAGTTTTGTGCTATAACTGTAGGAAACTCAAATGCTGTTCATAATATTTAATGTTTCTCTTTACTTTAATACCACGGTTATGTTTTATTAGATTCACCAAATTAAACAAACGTAATTCAACTTTAAATAAATACCATTTTCTTTGTTTTCTTATATGTAATAGCAAACGCGCTAAAAATATTTCATTTTCTGATTGAATATACAAAGTGATATCTTATTATCTTATATGTAGTCGTAACTTTGAAGCCAAGATCCAAAGCGTTGATCGTACAAAATGTTTGGTAGTTTTCAAAAGCGCGCACATAAAAAGTAGAAAGAAGCTTTTACAGCAGATTTGTTTACGTTCAGTTATAAAAAATTCAACTTAATATCCGTTGATCCGATAAAGACTCGAATGAGAAATTTGCGGCTTGTATAACGCGGCAGTATTTCATTTCAAAATGGCAAAACTGGTTTTGAAACCGTATGGTTACCGGTTTGCAATTTTATTTTTACCGCGCATATGCATTTGTGTGTACACAAATAATTTAAATGAACACTATGCAGCGTTCTAGTCAATTGACTTACAGAAAGTACGAGTCGTATCATACAGTAAGTTATAAACTGGATAATACCACAGTGCTTTTATTTTAATCACGGGGGAAATCTGAAAAAGTATATATTATGTATTATTACTTTACTATTATAAATTTTTCATATATAGTCAGCAGTCAACGATCGTTTTATCCCAGTTTCCATTCTAAAACAGATGTATAAAATTCGCGTGTGAAATTCGTTACAGTTTTATAGAAAATAATATACAATAACAACTACTTCATTGCCATGAAATGTATTTTCATAATTAACCTCTCTAGGAGTGAATTTTTAAAAATTACCGTTGCACAATTGGGTGAAAGTTTTTTCATTAAACTAGCTTTAAGTTTTGAATTTTATTAAATGTTTGCAATACTATTATTGTATAATGTTTATTTGATGCATAAATAATATATACACGTATGTTATTGCCTGCTGCTTGACATACATATACGTATATACTTCTTCAAAGCGAATTTTGGGCGGACCCATATGCGCGTCCGAACTCCTGGACACGCTACACCGGTATCATCCATTACACCATTTTAAACTAATAATAAATATTGTATGGAAATAAGTATAAAAGCTTTGCTTTTAATTTAATATAATGACTTCCTATAAGGACTGACATTAGATCAAATTTTCTTAACTCTTCAAATCAACAACTTCATACTTACAACATAACTTTAAGATAATATTTTTAATAATCAATACAATGTAATAATGTAATAGACTTTATATGATATTTTCTTTATGTGTAAATGGTAATTTCGTTTTCATGTAATTACCATTAGCTGAATAGTATAATACATGATTAATATATCACATAGCTTTGACACAAAATGGCTTTTAACATCTTGTTATCGAGCACTATGCCAAAGTTAACTGTCTCGTTGTTATTTCGAGCTTTGAAGTTTTCTTGGTTTCATCGACCTTGTTTAGGTAAAAGGCCGTAACCTTCGGTTTTTAAAAATGATTTTATTTTTTATTTGATAAATTAAACCAAAAACGCCGAATTGTCATCGAAATTAAGCTTCAGATTTTGAAAAAAGGACAGTCTACTAAGTTTGTATGGAAAAGAAAAAAGCATTAAACGTCAATTTTAATTATTTTTCTTTAACAACTTTCTCAGTTATCAGATCAGGAAAATAAAACACCAATTTATTAGTAATTTTCAAGTTTTTGTTAATATGGCTGACTAAAAATCATTAAAACACGTTTTTTGCGCCTCCTATATAATTTATTCTGTGAGAGTTACTTCCTTTTACCTATACACGGTCGATATAGTTCTCTCAGGCTACTAACCTGCTGATGTTTGCACGTTTAATCATCTAGTTAAGTGTCAAGTAGATTAATAATTTTAAACATATCACACTGCATATTTTATTTGATTTTATACTTGGCGATTTCTTTCTGTTATTTGCGCATTATATTTAAGGAACATTTCCATTTCAGGCTAATATTTATTCTGTACTCCTCTTACATTGTATAACTAACATTCACGTATACTCACAATGTGTGTATAGCACAGCACCAATACAATATATTATAATATTTCTCTAGATATATATGCTTAGAGATAATACATTGTGAATTCAGTCTGGGACTTCCTTTGCGGTGCGATACGCTGGAGTATTTTTATAAGCTCGGCATATAAATTATTCTTTCTACGCGGTTCTATGCCGTGAGCTGCGTGACCTCTGCAAAATTCTTTTATATTAATATTATTAAAAACGAAACATAATGTTCCACTCACTTTAGAAGATAAAGAACACATTCAACCTGGACATTCATTATTGTTGGTGTAATAGTGGTTCTTACAAACGAGGCTCTACAAAAAAC
>JAPMAG010000002.1:866-28052 GCA_036584685.1 Rhyacophila sp. Rhy_31_5 | reverse complement strand
CGCCTTTCGTCCCTCTGCTGTTAGCTACAGTTAATACTGCATTGTGAAAGATAAGAAGAAAATATTTTTTTACAATCTAAAGTTACACATAGAGAGCGAGACAGATAAAGAGATAAAGAGAGACATCAGCGTGAAACTTAAACAGAAAAGACAATTGCTTTTATTTCAAAAATGTAGATGGCGTAAGATGGGCGACTGCGTCCATTGCTTCCTCTTCATATATTAATAAATGTCTTACCGGCACTCATCACAATCCTTGTATCACATAACTTTAAAGTTCACTTCCAAAAAATAATATAAGTATATATTTTATTCATTATATTGAGATGCCTTCAATTATGTACAACGTATTTTTACGCGTGGTTTTTACTATAATGAGAATAGTATTTAACAATATTTTACAAAAAAAATACAGTATTTGTTGCTTTCATCAAAACTTGGACACATTTTCTTATTGAGAACACTCAAACCCATTTTTCGAAAACGATAGTTGTTATTTATAAATTATAGTTTTATTGCAAACCATTTAAACCATCAGTAGTTGGACGCCACTTAATTTAATCTCTGTAACTGTGACTTAGATAGACATCTGTTAGCAGCGAAGAGTAGCAGAAATATGTTTACACCTAAATCATGTAACTAGTAAGAAATTTATTGAGAAGCGGTAGAGAGTGAAGTAAGTTTTAAAAGACTATTCGATAAGAAAAGGGTCTGAGAGTTCACTGAAGTAGCTATATTTTATGGACAACATTGAAATAAAAGAGATAAAATTGAAGTGTACATTTAGAAATAAATATATTCAAAAAAGGCACACAAAATTAGCAATATTGCAATCGCTAAAAATAAAACTAACATCGATTCGATTCGCAACAAACAGATACCACACCGTGGAGAATGGAGCATGAGTCGCCCGCCTTTTGAACTTCACCTAGACATTTTTATCAGACGCAAAGTTCTTCATATTTCTTTCAATAACCGCACACAGGGCAATGGATACACGGCATTAAAAACTGACGTACAAACAATCGTATTATTAAAATTAATTTCAATATTACATACAATGCATAAGACCTAATAACATTAGAACTATTTAAAAATAACAAATTCATCATCATACGACACGCTCCTTTTCAAGATGGCGACATTTATTATAATAAGAATATATTATTCATAACGGCAAACTTGAAAACGGGGAACACGCCCATTTCATTTAGAGTTGTTGTATGTTATTATACATATTTTTTTATACAGTAAAAAATGAGTCGGATTTAGTTTAGATTTTTTTAAATATAAATATGCACTTTAAATATGCATATATTATATAATTATATAATAATATATCTGTTTCAGGTTCAGTCTAATGTTGCCATAGACTGTCAAATTTATCAATATTATTATTCATTTCTCGAGATACCTAGATCGTCGGTCAAGTGCCAAAAGTGACCAAATCCAAATCTGACAGAACTAAGTTTTTCCAACAAGTCACTGGGAACACACAAATTATTCTCTGTTACATATCAAGCTTGAATAAATATTAATCATTCAATGTATTTTGTGAAATCTCAGTGTACCCATATGGCAAGAGAGTAATTTACCCGATAGTCATCGGACTCGGTCACTTTTGTCAATCAGCTCGTGGGATATAATACATAAATTTTAATTCTCCTCTTCATACTTTGGTTAAGTTTTATTATCAATAATAATTAAACGGCCGTTTCTGTGTGGCTATGACTTGAGAGGCGTTCCACATCGATTTCGGGGACGCTCAGTTCAGGCACTGTATCCACGTACTCTAAGGAAGCGGACGCTTGCGACAGCCTCTTCGAGAAGACGGCCTGCTTGCGCATGGCCTCCGCTAGGGCGGCATCAGCGCCTCTCGTGTCTAGTCCCTGTCGGAACGCGTTCACCACTCGGATCTGTCCAAAACATGTTCAAAACCAAACATTAGATATTTTTCTATGATGAGGACTGCAATTTGGTATTTTTATTTTATTTTTGTGCAGAAAATCACACTCATAAATAAAAAGAAATGTAGGTTTAAATTTTATTTGAGTACGAAAAATCAAATATGGCAAGTTTAAAAGTTTCAATTCAGAGTTTTTAATCTTTTTGCATTTTCAATTAATAATCTTTCAACAACTTTTTATGTGAAAAAAGAGATTCATAAATTTTCATTTTCATACAACAACTATGCAATAGTTTGAATTGTATAAGATAAAGAGAGTTTATTGAATAAAGCAACAGCAAAAATTTTCTTTCCTTAAATCTTTCATATGAAAAAATATGACAAAAGGCATATATTTATTACATATACTCATGAGTAGGGTAATTTTAAAATCAAAATGTTGAATTTTGGTGTTTCTGCAGGAAAAAACAATATAATCATTGAAAATTATTTTAATTGTAACATTTAAAAAAAAATCATTTGTTTTGCCATGAAAAAAGTTGTTTTTTGCATTGCATTGAAGTTAAAAATATTTAGAGCAAGAGTGTTTAATATGAACCTAATAATATTTAACATGGAAGATTCACAAACTCTGGTGACCCATAGACATCAAAATTTGAATCAAGCATTGCTAGATGACAAAAATGTCCAAAGCACATAAATAAACTACAAAACTGTCAATTATGCAGCCATCAATAATTAATTCATTATACATTGGCAACACAAAAATAAATTTTAACGGTATATTGAATATACACCCATTCAATAAAAAATACTTTGGCAGAATCTAGTGGCATTTTTCGAAAAAAATAAATCGTTTCTAATATAAAAAGGAAAATCATGTTGGGCATCTAAAAATTAAAGTATTCGATATATTTCTTTGAACAATCAGTACATTTAAAAAAAACAACTCAATACTGACACACAAGCAATTTTACAACACTTACACAGAACAAAACACAAATGCCTTTATTATGAAAAGGTTGTGTCATGTAATTTATAGGTACATTAAAGATGCAACAAAAAAAATGAAAGAATTTATCGACAGGTGTAAAAATATTTACAAATAATTTCGACAAAAAAATGCATGATCTTTTTCAATACAGGCAACAAATTTTTCATGAGCAATGTGCTTTATCAAGATTCAGTAACAGTTCGATAGTTTACATATCTCGGGATGACCTTTAGACATAATTAAATGTTTCAAAAATAATAATTGTGTATCTCGGAATAATAATTATGTGACATTGAACAAAAAAATATTACGAATAACACACTACTAAGCCCAGGTATGAATTTATTTTTTTATGAATGGCACTAAAATAAACATCTATCAATGCTGATTCAATTGTATTAGAAGCTCCAACGAGAAAAAACCAAATACATTTATTACATTGAATATGTACCTACCACACACACAACCATAAAATTTTATGTTCACTTACTTGCCCATGGGAATGCTAAATGTTAAATTAGAATTAACATACTATTTTAATCAAGTTTCCATAACCAATATGGGTAGTTAATTTCAACCTAATCCATACATTTTCCTAAATGTTAGTATTGTATATCTATTCAAAATTCTGATGTCTTAATAATTGCAATGTTTATTTACGAGCATAAAAAAATAAGGGAACAGAATTTGAAATACTTTAATCATTATTTTTAACTAGCAACACCTGCATGTGTGTATTTGTAGCATACTTTTGAGATGTTTGAAAAAATATGTTCTATGCATCGACCTTGAATAACACACAAGTGTTACATTATTTGAATAAATTGCATTTAATGATCCTTTCATGTTTATATAGCATGAATTATATTTGAACATATTTGAACACCTATTTTTTTCAACATTAACAAATATTTGCAGGTAGTAAAACATCAGTGTTTTCATCAAGCTAGGGAAATATTAATAATCTTGTAAGTTTTCATATCACTATGATATATTATTTATACCTTCAGATAATAGTTATCTCTAGCATGCAAGAATAATTTTAAATCCCACACAAATTTTCTATGCAGAAATACTTTGATAGTTGTCAATAAGTGATTGTAACATATTTTCTTTTATATGAAAAGCGAAACTAGAACATTAAAAAGCACTAAAGAACATATAAGAGTTTTGTAATTTGGCATCGAATCTGTGATATCAAGATTATATATTTAGTTGAATGATACTAAATTTTGTACTAATAAAATAAAAGAAAAACTAGTGGTAAAGCCGACAAGATTTCGATAAAATAAAAAAGAAAGATTTTTTAAATTTTGAATTTCTAAAAATGAAACTTTCCAAGACAACTATGAAATTATGATCGAATTGTGTGTATTGTGATGTCATATTAGTACATTAGGTTAGGAGCTGATGAAAATTCTTGTCACCTCACCCTTTAAATATTCATAGAAGAGCATTGTTTCACTTAATCTTGATTATGTTCTACTGTTTGATATATATCTAAATTGTGTAAACATTGTGGCAAAAAAAGTATTAAAAAAGTCACCACATATTTTCTTTCTACGACTTTTTTGTTTGACAATAAGAAAATTGCTTATTTTATTTACAAGCCTGTCAATTTTGACAAAAAAATGTCAACATTTAAAGTATGTTTCTAAATTTACACAAATTAAAATTTAAAATAAATTGATACACTTTAAATCATTTGAAGTGAATCAAGTTCTTTCTATAAAATCGATAATGAATATTCAATTTGAAATAAAGTTTATGAGTCACCATTGTGAAGTTTGTATCCATGTGTTATATGTGAAATTAGTCACCAATTATAATAATTTTTCTGAAACAGTTCACCAATAAATATGTGTAGATGTCACCGGTATATTAATTTACCACAGTGTTTCATTTTTTTGTGACAACATTATCAGACAATCTGTCAGTAAAAGTACATTATTCTACGGGTCAGTTGGGGAGTGAAGATATTTTGATATTTTGATGAGAATGGTATAGTTACGTCTACAATGAAATACTTTCGACACATAAATAATGTTCCACAAACACACAAACACACATATAAATGAAGAAATAATAAGTATGAGGTACAGCGATGATAATTAACATGCGCATGCAATATGACAGCAGCCACCTTTGCCAAACAGTGAAATGGTTTTATCTCCAGTTTCATAAAAAAACAGACACACAGATTTAATTCCCAAATAGTCCCACAAGTATTCTGAAATTTTCGATAACTCAAAACAAAAAGAATTAGTCATTTTAAATTATTATTTTTACGTTAAATCAGCATGTTAATTTATAATTTATTTTGATTAATTTATCAAAGCAACTCACTCAGATTTAAGGCAAGTTATATTCATACCTAATCTGAAGGCACCATTTAACAAGAACATATAAATTTTATTATGAATATTTTTATTATCTCTTACAATAATTTTAAACACATCACATGAGTAGTTTTGTTTATATATGAACAATCGACATAAATTTATTATGGTGATAAAATTAAAATCATTTTTTTTAAGAAAACTATTTTATATTATATAATTGAAGCTCGTAAGCTTGGCGAGTATATTTTTGTATCCTTAAAAAACCTGACATGTTCCATAGGGACATTTTTCTTCTATTCTGTGATCAAAGTCATCCTACTTAGAAATATAAAATTAAAATGCTGTCATTTTATTGCCGCTTAAGAATAAAATACGCCCATTTCGCATTTTCCGGACTGGCAATTGAATTGCTGTGGTGTTTTTTTTATGAACTGTAGACCTTCAATATAAGAGAAAAACATAAAAAAGAGGGTGGGGATGGTTGCTTACAGCTTGATCAGTTGAGCTCTTGCTGTATGGGACTGGAATCAAGCGCTCTTGCAACTCTCCACCTATCACCTTGGGGACATCATGTAAAAACAAGTCGGTTTTATCAAAATGAACAAGAGAAAAGTGTACAAGAAAAGAACAGCGATTAGAATACGTCCAAGTCAAAAACAACACCCATCGGAAGAGTCAATAGTACATTGTCTATCCTAATTTTAAAAAAATAATCTCTAAAAAATCCCAGATGTTAAGCAAAATAAAACCTTTACAAACCTTAGATTAGTCCAATTTAATCAAATGAAACAGTTAATCACTAATTCCAGTCCAATGTGACAGTTTTAAAACTAATGATTCTTAAGTCATAATATATTTTATATATTTGTGCAGTGAGAATGGAAGGCCCATGGGATGCATGATAAAGGTAAAAGATTTTACATAATAAAATATTGCATCAAGGGCACTAAATTTAAGATATAATTAAACAAGATGAATCAGCATTTAATTGAGTGTAAAATTAGATTAGCGCCTAAGACAGCAAGTAATATAACACATGAAAAAAAAAATGTTGTGTTTAGTTTTTAATATTTATTTGAAATAAATATACAGTGTGCAAAATGATGAACTGATTTATTTATCAGTTCAATTTTTTATTGATTTATTACCCTAAATAACTAACCAAAGGATCCAAAAATAATCTTTAATACATAATAAATAAAAATCACCCCTGCGAATAGTTTATTTGTATTTTGTGTAGCTTTGAGGAACTAATTTAAATGTGTTCGTAAAATTATTTCCATGAAATTTTTTAACATTAACTCCAAAATTGTGTAATGTTAGAGTAGATAAATTATAATGATAATATTATTTTATTCTATAATCATGAAATGGTTAACATATTTCAAAGTGTTCTTAGAAATTGTGCTCAGCAAAGAATAGAACCAAATTTAGAAAGCCATTCTCAATAAGAGAATCATAATTATGATATCGTGAATCAGAGTATTTTGTACTTTCAGATAGAGTGTGCTTTTAAAAATTGGACGCATTCATTTACAAAAAATAAAATGTGTACAGAACTAATAATATCCACAAGAAGTATAATGAATTTATGAAAAAATCAAATTTTACAAGACCTTAGCGCAAGAAAAGATGTGATGGGGTCAATGTATAATATAGACGAGTGGTAGACAGAGAGACAGAAAAAATATAAAAGAAGATAATATTGACTAAGTTGTAGTGCAGAAGTTACAATATTGATGGGCGCTGCAGGGAAGCTTATACTATATTACCGCAGTTTCATGAAAATACAATTCGAGAAAGACAGGTTCCAAAGGGTCTCGTTACTAACAATAATCGATATGATAACGAGCGGCAACATCTCTTTCAAAATACCATACCTTTTATTTCACTACCTACTCTAAATATACAAATAACATACATATTTACGGAAATAAAAAAAAACAGGGATACCAATTGAAGGAAGTATCTAAGTTTGGAAAACCCTACTGATTTCAGTATTGCATGATAACTTTCGATGAAATGATTGGTAACATAGATTTTTTTAGAGTAAGAACACCTGAAGATCGAAATGATGGTTTATCAATTATTACGATGAATAAATATTAATAAAATACATACCCTTTTCATAATTTAACTTTGTCTAATGAGTAATTCAAATGTATCAACAATTTGAGATTAATTCATAGACAAGAATATTACATTATACAATATTACTGTCCTATCCCCTGCTTTTAAAATATTTTTGTATAAAAATCAAAATCATGCATTCAGTAATTAACATCAGTCATCACAGATGGCAGAAATAATTTTGTTATGTGAAATTAGTTTTGTGGTTTTTCATTTTGTATGTTTATTAAATTGGTTATAAATGATCCATTATGTCCAATGTTCCCTAGTTTCAGCTTAAAGTATCTAATTGAAAAAAAGCAATTACATATTGTATAATACTTGCTTTATTGCCTAACAAGATCCTAACTGTTGTATATTTTAGTAAAAGCAGTATCGTCAATTTGAGCATTATTTTATTTTATATTTTTACATTTCTTGCATATAATAATCGAGTGCTATTAATTTGATATAAATAGAGAAAAACACAGTTCACACCCGTGATATAAAGCATTTGGTGCAAACAAAACTTGACTTAATCGACAACCCAAAATGAAAAAGTGACAATGTCAAAAATGTGCACCAACTGTAAGAAATATATTTTACATTAACATTTAAGGGCGAATTTTCAAAGCATCACATACTACAAACCACAGTTCCCACAGAATAATACATTTCCCTTGACATACTAATTAGAGAAATATTTTTTCATTGTTTGAATAAAAAGTTTGAATTCTTTTATTTGTGTAATTATGTGATCATATACGAGTATTTCAAGTGATAGTGGTGAAGTGTTTTCTGATTATTCAATAACTTTTTTGTATTCTATTTTTGCCTCGATTGCCAAATTTAAGCTAAATTCGTTTTAGCTCCAATCAAACAATTTTCTTGCTTTCATTCTTTCAACATATATGTACAAAAAATGTTGGACAAACGCATCAGTCTGAAGGTAAACTCTATTAGATGAGGTATCTTGTGACATTTTTATTTTTCACCCTGAAGTTATTCCTTGCATTACGAATAAAAAAAACATTTTTGTTTTATCATATTTTCTTTAAAACATTTCATCTAATAAAGTTTACCTTTAAACTGATAACCATCCTCAATAATGTCTTTCTAAAAACATTAATTCGATAGAACTACATAAGACTCATATCTCTATCAGAAGAGCTGACAGTTTCACGAGTTGAACGATTAAAAGCATAAAGAGGTTGATATTTTTTTTTGTTTGGAAGACTTTCAGTTGAAATTACCGCGGATGCCTGACCGAGTTTTGTGCAAACGACCAGAAGATACATTTCACCTAACTGAACACATAGTGCCCATTGATAGAACAGCACACTAGTCGAGGAGATAATTTTGAATCGGTTTACAGTAGCCGTGACACAGAACAGAAGCTCTCAGATGATGAAAGTGATCAGATGATCCGCTCCTATTACGTTAGATACAAAAAACGTCAAGTAATTTCACAATAGCGGCACGACTGCAAGCTTTTCGACTTCATTAGTAAATCCAGAGACAGATAACATATAACGTAGTATGAATGGGAGGCGATGACTGATAAAATGATCAATAGTACAAATACTTTGTGCGTTTGCAAATGCAAATGTTCATAACTTAAATAAGCGCTAAGCTATTAAAAATGCTGTCAAAGTCTTTCAATATTAAATGTAAACACTGAACGCCATTGAAATACGTTCAATTTTTAAAAAAAATCGTATTATCATAGTTTTCTTTTTTTAAGACTCTCACTGCATTTTTAAAACATCAACACATAGTAAAAACAAAGCATTGCTACATTTCCTCAGTTCCAATCGGCCTTCCCTTCAGGGACTGTTACTTTGTTATATTTACTAAATCTATCGGTGGTCTTGCTGTTCTAGCACTACTATGCCGTCACTCCGTTGAATATTATAAGATAAATGTATGGAAACACAACAGAGCCTGGTGCAATCGGTGTGTGCTCAAAAACAATCTTGTCTTGGCTTTTGTCTTGTAAAAAAAAAAAAAACAAATTGAAACAATAGGAAAACAAAAAAAAAATATTAAATAAACACATCCATTTCTATGAAAAACAGAGTTACGATTATACACCATAATATTAACAACATTACCTCGGTTTAGGGGTTGTCTTCCAATTGGAACTTTATCATTTTTTTTTATCGTTTTCGCTTTCATTTTTATTTTATATAAATATTGTGTGGGGGGTGTAGCATCGTTTAAGATTCCATCTTGTTATGGTTTTTTTTTTAAATTATATTTTTTATTATGTCTTTCAATCTACTTTTTGAAAGGAATGAAAAATAATAAGTTATATTTTTTTATTTCAGTAAACATCAATATATATATAATTGTATAATTTTAGTAACATCATGCACTTTAAGTTTTATAACATTTAAATATAAGCAACATTTAAATGTATAGTTTTTTATCAAAGCAGAATATTCATCCTACGTTCCTAGCATATAGGTATATTATGTTTGGACTAAATGAATAATATGAATAATTTATATATATATAATATTTAAAGTCAATATACTAAGAAAAAGCTAAATATATATATATGAAGCGTAAATTTACTAATCACATTTTTATATTTATGAAACTAGACGTGAAAATTAGAACATTTAAAAATGTCATGAAACAGTATATGTAAGTTGCCCAATATACTTTACCAGAAGGAGTCACAAATTTGTAATGAATGTGAACATTTTGTATTATAAAACTGTATTTTGTGTGTTGAAGAGTTTCTCAGTCAGGTATTCAAAAGTAAAGATTGAAATTGTAAATATATTCCTTAAAATGAAGATTCATATAATTTTATGACTGAATATTTACTCTTGCAGAAAGAAAAAATATAACAACAGAAATATCTCATTTTGAATTGAACAGCGAATGAAACTTTATAATAATAGAAGCGAACCGTTATAAAAAAAACATGTAATACAAAAATGAACCCTGAATTAACTGCATAAAGTTTAATAAAACTCACATTCTGGTAAAGTAGGAATCTACTAATAAATTACCACAGAAAACTACCAGTATTCCATGTTGGCTTGAGGTATTATGGTAAAATATGAAAAATATTATAATAGCTTAGGAAATAGAGGCAAAGGTTGGTTATTGATTTGTGAAAGTTGAGAAAAAGCCATACGAAAATAAGGAGATAGAAAATAATTATAAGCGCTTTTCATTAATGCACGCTCATGATTTAGTAGAAATCAAAATATTTTCTAGTCACTCAACCTAGCAACCGTTTTAATATCTCACCCTAATAATTTAAATCCTGTCAAATTTTGTCAAAAAACAAACTAACTTCAAAATTTAGTTAATCCGTCGTGTTACATTTGTCAAAACAAATTTCAACCATGTCCCAAATGAACTCTTTGACTAAAGTACTAAAATGTTTCGTAGGTTTTTAAATATTTATGAATGTTATTTTAGTTAAGGGCAGTTTTATCCATAAAAGGATAAATGTACTGACAAATTAATGCTTCTGAATGAAATATTTTTCATAATTGATTTTAAATAGTATCGACTGAATCAACAAATATTGAAATGTCACCTAAAGCGATGATAAATCATACAAATAAGAGTTGCAAAGTTTCTGTAATAAATAATGAAATAAATGCGAAAGACTAAATTCACATATTGAATTTACCGAATACAAAGCCAAATGGAAATACCGATTTGAAAAGTTTCCTTTTGATACAGTAGAATTCTAGAGAATCAGATACAATGTCAACGCACGTTTCAGTAAAAAAATGGCAAACAGTATAAAGTTCGCTGACACGTGACTCAAAATAAATACATCTAAATCTTTACGTAATAAGGTGCACTTGTTAAATTTTAAATCGCATTTCTATAAGTATGCCTACAATATTTTGTGTAATATAGAGCAGTGGTTCCCAAATATATCAGAGGAGTTTCAAAGTGGTCATTTTGATGTAATACAAATGTTGTAAAGCAATTTTAATCGTTAATAAAATAATTTTTGTAACAATTATTGTTCAACGTGAAAGCAGTGTTATTATCTGATTTCAGGATGGAGGATGTCTACTTTAAGCCTAATAATATTACTGATTGATTCAGATGTATTGGGCAATGAACAAAGGAAATGAATAACATATTCATAGAAATACTGTCCGATAAGTTTTCACTTTTAGAGAAACACCTTATGTGATATTGTATAATGTTTAAAATGAAAATATTATTGATGAATTGATCAATTTACGTTTCCTGTCTAATAATGTTCTACTAAGTAATTTCATAACCTATATCAAAATGTGTTAATTGACAGTTCGATAGAAGTCTGATTTAAATATGCATACATAACATTGTTCATATAAAATGTTTAAAAAGATGACGCATACATTTTCATAATAATGAATACATTGATATTTATATTTAATAATTCATCCTTTATATGGACTGTCTCACGCCACAAGGATTCAGTGAATGTTTTCTACTTCTGAGGTGTATAAAAGAGTATTATCTGTTCTTATAAATATACACCATGAACATATACTTAAAAATATATTACCATATCAGTTTAAATCAGTATGAATTAGTTTTTAAGCTATTATAATTTCTTCTCTGAATTTAAAAATATTAATTAGCCACCGTAATACGTGAGTGGATAATGGCAAAAAATGCACATTTCATTACATGTGCATTTGAAATCAGGACGTGTGCCAAATTGGTTGAGTTGATAGCTGATAATTATTACTCGTAAACATCTGTCAAAGTAATCTGCACACTTTGAAGATCCATATGCTCCATTTCAGAGCGGATATGGTTAAATAATGAATAGACTGTAAAATCATAAAACCTCTATGTATCTTGATTTACTACAATTTTTACTCAATAATTTTTATCATTAGTGTTCCAAATTTACATATTTTTTTACTTTATTGATAATCTTGCGAGTCCTTACTGATATTTGGCATTTTAAATGCAAAATATCAATAACGTCACACCTTTAGCCTTAATTCGGTCAAAAGTATAAAAAAAAACACTGTCGCATCAAACAATTTTGAAGACGGGGCAGTAAAAACACGAGTATATTTGTACTGTCTTGTGAAAATTTAGTTTGAAGAGAAGTATACCGGACAAATAATAAAATATGCGACAGCTCGACTCCTAAATATTTGTGAACCACTGGTCTTGTTGATCGATACAGATAAATTATTTCTTTAATATTCAAACACAGAGTGCGAAATATCTACTGCTAACTTTAATATAGTCACCTCTAAAATATATTTTGTAAAGTAATTTTATTATAAGAATTGCGACAATCGTTAAATTTAGAATGAATCTACATCAAAATGATAATGGTTCTAAGAAAATATACACTTTTAGAAAACAATGTTACAAATTATCAATAATTTATATTTTCTCTAATCATTATTCAATTTCGAATTCGATTAATCAATGTGTAATTTTTAGACATCACATGCAAATTATATTTAATATTTTTATATATGGGTAATTTTCATTATAAATTTTGGTGGATTATTATTTTTTTATTTGGATGTTTAACATAAATTTAGAATTAATTTTCTTTTGTAACACTAACTTGTAAGATATTTTAAGCACTAGGAGAAATAAAATAAATATATTTCTATATTTCCCTCAAATATATTTGATATTTTCTTTTTCCTGAATCAAATAAAAGTTATGTCAGAATATAAGTGGAACAAAAAAAGTTATATTTACATGGAATGTTTATTATTTTATAGAACTTACTGTGGTCAAAAAATAAATGGAATCAATATTATTTCTAAATAATTTTCAAGCACAGTTTCTCACCACTACAGACGGGTGAAGGCAAAAATTATAATAACAAAGCGAAGTTGTAAAACTTCAGTTTAAATTATTTTTTATAGTATTTAGTTTTCACTTATTTATAATATGTCTACTTGAGGTTATTAATTCTATATATTCCATTATATTTTTTATTTCGCTCCTAGAAAAAGGGCTATCAAAATCATTGATATATTTTTGGAAATTGAATCGAAAAATTGTTTAAAATCATTCGCTTTGAAATTATTTTTAATACACAGATTTGTACAAAATATACCGTCTGTATCACAAATATAATTTATAAATATAGGTTCATTTTTGTGGCATAAGAGAATATTTTATAACTATTTTCAGCAAACATTTCAATTGAAAAGCTTTGATATATAGAAATGTGAAAAAAAATCCATTTCATTTTTAAGGCAAGAATGTTCAATATTTTTTTTTTATGGATCATGTCAGAATTAGGTTAAGTTGCGATTTCATTTTTAGATATTAATATGAAATAAGCAATAGCCATTATTTAAAAAAAGAGTTTTAAGATGTTTTTATTTAAGATTTATTATTAGGGAGAGTTAGTTGTAAATCATATTTGTAACTATTAATATTCTTTTAAATGTTTTTTATATTTGACAGTGAATTTTTAGATGGATAAATGATAGGTAATTAGTCAAATTGGTGTTACTAATTATCACTAGAGTTAGGGGATTTGGGGCCTGGCAACACAGCAATTGCGCTTGTTGTTGGCGATTGCACGCTGATGCGACGATGTTCCGCCAAAAAATTGTTTAAGAGCAAACGCCGACCCAACACCATCTCTGCGTTTTGCTGAAAAATTAATATCAATTCAGCGTTGCGGAAACTAACTTTGCACGCACGTATTAAAACAACACACGCTACATCATAGGTAGGCACCATATAAAAATTAAATTATGGGCAAATTTCTGCTCTTTCTCTCTCTCTCATACCTATATAAATTATTGTCGTATTTACTTATCAATAGCCGTCTCTTTTCATTTACAATTTTAATTTTCCCTATCAATAAAAGTAATATTTTCAATGTGAACAATATAATAAAATTTAATCAAACAGCAATAACGCAGATTGACTAAAAATACATTAGTACTTTGATTATCATAATTGTTTTTTAAGGCACTACGATTAAATTTTTTGTATGAATTTTCAATTTGAGATGTCTACGTCAATTAACTCATACTTCTTTTGGCATTGTAAAATTTCTATGAAACGATGTATTGGGTTTTCATATGTATTTGTTACCTTTCTGCGTATTTAAAATTGTCAACCTTATAAATGTCAAATTTAGTGTCACTAGTGACATCTATTTAAATTTTTAAAAACTCGTTGAAATCTGTAATTAACACAAAAATAATTCACTAATTAAATAGATTTTTATTTATTTGTGCAGTATGAGTACACAAGGTATTCGGGTAGATGGTTAACAATTGATTAAAAATTATTCTGAAATGTACTGCCTTAAATAAAAGAAGGATATTGAAATTTTTTAGTTGGTCTAAGAGTAATATATATGTATTTGAACGATTTTCATCGTAAACGATCTATTCATTTAGGCCAGGTCAATATAGTGCATGATTAACTATGATAAAAGGGAAGGAAAAAAATATTTATCAATATTAATCATTTTCCTACTTTTAACAAGTAAGTTTATTGGTAGTCTGCTTACTTTGTAAAAATGAGAAAGTGCATATATGTATTTCGGGTATATACATAAGTGGAATATGATTGTTTATTAAGATATTGTAGCAGCATTTCTTTATTGATTATTACGAAAAAAAAAAACACCATAAATATTATAAATTCCATTAACAAAATTTCTATTGATTTTTTTATATTTATAATATAATATAAAAGCGAGGAAAAGTTTTAATTAATTCTTTTATATTTCAAGAGAATAATCATAAACATGTTTAACCAATTTTACTAGTAGTAACTACATATTTGTAAGAGCTAAAAAAAAATTATAAAACAATCCTATAGAATATCTACAAATGGCGCTAAGGGGAGTGTTTACTGTAGATAAATACTTGAAAAATAAACCTACATAAAAATTGAACAAATTACCTTATTTCCTTAAGGTTAAGTCGAGTTATTTGAAATGAATACGTGATCAAGTGAGACAAATATATTTCACTCTATACAAAAAGTATAAAAATTGTTGTGCAAAATAGTTGACATTACAATATGCATTCAATATTGATTGAATTTTAATGAATAAAATTGCAAAATGAAATGTGCAAATATATTATTTACATTGTTGTAGTAACACATATAAGTATTTTTATAATAGATAATTAAATTCATATATATATATTTGGATGATAAAAATGTTATTTGAATAAAATGTGTGGGGAATGTGCGTATTTTATTAAAAGAAATCAGGGGTAAACTAATGCAAGCACCCTATTATAATCGAATAATAAAAAAAAAAAGTTTCTTCATACAAAATTCCAGTCGAGTGATGGAATTCGATAAAAACATTATTGCTGATGGTGTTTGTAAAAATGAACACCATTTGGACAAAAATGGAATTATTATGTTTCCATTGTGCAAAGCTTAATGCTAAAAGACATAACAATATTATGTTGTCTGATGGCCAAGTGTCAAGCTAAGCTCATGGGTATTTGATAATTATCTATAATTTTGGGACTAGGTGACTACGTATATTTAAAATAAATGGATAAGGGGGTATCAGAATAAGGAAACCATAACTAGTATTGTTTACTTAATAAATATAATTAGATACTATTGTCATTAATTATAATATAAGACATGGAATTGTGTGTACACATATGTATAGGACATCAACCGGTTAAAGCAACTTTATACTGAAACATTTTTTTAAACATACCAATGTTTTAATAATAGGGTCAAACTCGTTTACGACTGTTAATACCATTACAGATATGAAGCGTCTAGTTACAAAAAGCAATATAAACACATTTTGTCCGAATTGAGAAAAAAGTAAGTTTTTTGTTCCAAATTGTTAAAATTTGTTGTTGTTAAAAAATTTATGTTCCAAAATCCAATATAAACTTATGAAAAAAATAAAAACAAAATGTCCCTGCATTCAAATATTTATTTCACAATAAAGTATTTTGTTATATTTTAAACATAGAATAAGATGAAAATAAAGAACCTTAGCATAAAGCTAAATTTGACCTTGAAACATAAAAACATCTTTGCTGACAATATTGAAATGGGCTTATATCGCTTTTTGTAACTAGACGCTTCATATAATGAGTTATATTATGAGATTTTTCTCAATAAAAATGTTTTACATAAAGCAGATATAAAACATTTTGAATTACAAAAATATATAAGGAAATTTGGAGAATATTAAGATATATAAGAGAAAAATAGGTATTTTTTGCCACAAGTATCTTTATCCTATTAGTAATCAAAAAAACATAATTCTACCACAAAAATGAAAATCATAATATGCTAATATAAACATATGTATAATGAAATTTGGAGATTTTCAAGAAGATTCTAATATAAATAAATTTCACTTATCAAAGTTACTAATATTTTAAAAATCTATATATGAGAAGTCAAATTATCAGTACTCATAAATTAAAAAGTCAAACTAACACATGGCAACAAAAAGTAGTAATTATTTTGCGTATATAAGTGAGATTTTCAGTATTTAGTCTGATATATCTGTGAGTTTGCTTGTATTTAATGATATTAAAAATCTTTTTGCTTAATTTTTTGATGTTTAAGTATAATTGTTGATTTGATTGACATTCATAAGTTGATAGTTGTTGCCCATATACAAAGGGATAATTTAAAGATGTTAAAAAAAATCAATCTACATGCTGCATTCATGAATTTTCTTGTACAATTCATTAAAATTAATTGATTTAAAAAAATGTAAGGGATATACTTTAAAAAATATATAGAAGAGTAAATGTAGGAACTTGTGCACTATTTAGATAAATAGTAAAAATACAAAAATTAAATATAATACAATAGTTCTTGGATTAATAAATTTACCTATTGTAAGAAGTGTAATTTGGTCCAACTTCTGAACACACCATGTTGAATAAAATCAACGAACAGGAAATAAATTTTGATGAAATGCATTTTAATACAGTACCTAAAAAAACCGCCAATTCCGAAAGGTGATTCAAGTAGTAGTTGCTAAGTATAATTTGTATTACCATCAATCACTTATCGGGTACGTTAAGATAATTTGTACCGTGAAATTCGTTTGGAAAAGAGCCACGTTTCAAATAAAAAAAGATTAGCGAAGTTCTGAACCTATTTAATAAACAGTATCAACAAAAAGACTGTATATTCAATTAGCATTCACTAAGAAGACATGAACAATTCGAGTATATTTACGAAGTGTAAAAGTTGAGATGTGTGAAAAACGTTATCACTTTAAATTTTATTTTTCCACAAACCCCTTTAATATGAAGACTGAGAATGTGGAGTTTTAATGCTGTATTCATCTCTCTTTCATAAATCAATGCACAATATATGGTTCAATTTAAACGGAAATTTTAAGTGGTCAGTATAAAATTTCCAAAGACATGAACATGGCTTCAAAACTAGTCCACTTTAAATATTCATATTAGAGGAATATCAGTTTATGCTCAACCTATAATCGTATCATTTTTTATGTTTTTAAAGGCTACCTGAAAGTCTTCCATATTTTTTAAGTGTAATTGTATGTGTCAATATTCCTGTGGACCTCGTGGTTAGACTAATTATGCAGTGTGTGGGTGATTTCAATGACTGAACCACAATACAAGTTAAAATTTAAGCTCACTTAACTAACTTACGTAACAGCACTTAACTCTTTGGGTTCCATGATGATTATGTTCATATGCTATAAAGCACAAAATATTGTCAACATTTGTCCAATGACGAAAATGTTAAACCAATATCATTATAGCTCTTTATTGTTCAATGTTTATGGAACTAACACTGAAAATTTGAAAGATAAAGTTCTATGATAGTGATCACCAAACTACGGCCCGCGGGCCGGATCTGGCCCCCCTAAGATTTATTTACTTAAATTAATATTTCAATAGGATCTCAATAAGAATATTTTCCATCCGGCTCCCGATGTTTTTAGCCTTTTCTGTACTAGACATGTCACAACCCGGCAAGCTGTGAATTTTAAGCAGCAATAAAACCTTATATTGCTTTCAATTATATAATAAATGTTTCTTTGTCATGACTTTGTTTTTAATGATCATATCGACCCATTAGCGGCAGAACATCACAAGCGGCAATTGGATGATTTCTGTTATTTTATTGAATCCAATCAAAATCTATCTGTATGGTATCAAGTTTTCATCTACCTGTATCTTAAGTTACAAAATAATAGACACACATTTTTAATTTTTAATTTATTGATTAAAATAACCTTAGATAAAAACCTCCTGTGAAATGCAATTTTTACGCCTACGATCTGCTGCCGGGAATAGGTCGATACTATAGTCATGTTTAAAATCATCCAAAATATTTAAATTTGTCCAGCAAATTAAGTTGTTGTACTTTTGTATATTGAGTTAACTCGTTTCTGGCACGTAAGAGGGTAAAAATTTTAGTCTGGCCTGTTTCTCAAAACGTTTGGTGACCCCTGGTCTAAGGTAAAATTAGTTATTCAATAAAAAATTGTTCTTTTTATAATTTTTATTGTGAAAGTTTATTCACAAATATTATTTCGATGGTAATATAAAAATATTTTTCAATTAATGTGAGTCAAGTGGTAACTTAGTGCGTGGCTTTATAAAAAACGCTAGAGTGGGTTAGTCTGTTTATTGTATTCAACATCAATTACATAACCTTAAATCGCTAAAAAACAATTATTTTTAATACTCAAACACATCAAAGAGAACAAATATTTTCGAATAACATTACAACTAGAATATGTCGAAATATACTTAATAAATGGGCTGGGTGTTGACCTTTTTTAAACATACAGTGAAATAATTTAATTATTACAGTAGGCGGGTATTTCTTATTAAACATTTAAAATAATATGAGAGTTGACAAGGTTCCCTAAAGTTGATCGTAATTATTTTGTCGAACGTTTTCAAGGCACAGTTCAATAGCAAAAATATCAAATTTAATATTTCATTTAAAAAGAGTTTGCCCTGTTCTCTATATTAAAAGTTATGTGGTCAATTGTATTTATATTATCAAGAGTGTCTATCAATGGTCAGTGTTAATTATTTATCTCTAATCAAACATTTATTGTTTCGATAGAAAGATTATAAAATTTGTAGTAGAAAAATATGTAAGATGAAGTTTCTTACACGAGTAGATATTTTCTTCTTACGTTATAAGGCCTTTGATATAATGTATAGTCGACGCCCTGCTATATATAAGGCCAAAAAACGCTGTTCACACCGTATCATAAGAATATAATAATCTCAAAAATTTCTTAAGTGATATGTAAGCGAAGCGAATGATGAAAGTTGAATGATAAAATAAAAAATAATCATGGAGTTGATAATAATTAAAGAAAAAACTGTCACAAGAAGCCTTATAATATAAGCTGAAACCTATTTTTTTTTGTTTTGAAGGAATATACTCATATGATTGAACCGGAATTAATGAATAGTTTTTTAATATAACACAGAGATATTTAGGCATTAATAGATAATCGTCTGTTCTTATAACTAGTAAGGTCAATTATAAAATTCATTTATTGCACACGGCCAATGATAACATGGGCAAAGTTCAAAGTGTCCCATCAAACATTTGCAGGCTAATGTCACACATGCTGTTACACATCAGGCCCAGAATTTTAATGATTTTTTAAGTGTCTCACAGCTTTGGTTTCATATACGTTAGATCATTTATTTTTTATAGAAATTTATGATAATGACATCCCATGATAGGCACAAGAAAATGCATATCATACTATCTCCAAATCAACTACAACAAAAACTTCCATGTTATTTTTGATAGTAAACAACCATTTGACTAAAAACATGTCAGTGTGGTTTGTCCCTCACTGACTGTGAGTATCATAACATAGTGGAAGTTGATTGATTGTCATTAAATGTAGTAAAGTATCCGATTTCAACATTTAATTAAAGTATCATTATATTATAAATTATATGGTATATTATTGTACACTCTGTAGATTAGTTCCCAAACAACTATTTTGAATAATAGAGCAATGTGCTTCAACTTCATACAAATTAAATGCAAAATTGATTATCATGCTGTTGAAATGCAGTGTATTTGCACGGTGTATGTCATAAAAAGCCTTTAATATTTCAAATTATATAGTAAGTGATCTCAAACGTGATTTGTCAACTATTGCCAACATTTAAATCACTGAAAATGAACTAAAGTAAGCATAAAATAAATTATATGTAAAATTACAATCTCGTAAAATCTTTCAGACATTCATAAAACACCAAAATATCAATAACTATCAAAAAAAAAGAAAAAAAGATGAAAACAAGACTTACAAAAAATTTTTTTATACATATCCTGTACTCCAACATTTATTTCCAATGTAAGATAAAAAATGCAGATAAATTTGTAAGAATGTGAATCTAATGTTGATCCTTCTCTCTTTCATTCACAGATGGCAATTCTCTGATACGCATAGAAATTTTAGAAAAATTTCATAGATGTCCATAGTTTAAAAGGCAAAATCATTAAAAGACGATTCAGCAAAAAGTATGTTAAGATAAAATAACACTTATGATCTATAGAAAGAAATACTTTTTTTTCTATGTGATATGAAATACTGGAATTGTATTAATATATAAGTTGATATTAAGTGCTGTCGATGAATTACTTTGAAATATATAAATATTGTTTTATACTTGTATTTAATAGCTTCAGTTATTTTTTGCTCAAAATAAATTGTAGAATCGCTTCTTAATGGATTAGCATCTTGATAAAAGCAGATCATCCAATGTATATGTCTGCAATAGTTCATAATACCAAATTGTGATGGCAAACGTTGATGAATGGTTTGCTTTGGGTTGGTTAATTTCTTGAGACATCAAATTATTTTCTGCTCAATGAGAAAACTACTAAGAATATACATGCGTCTTGTAGAGTGCGTAAAAAAAACATTGGTGAAAACAAAAATGCAAAAAACATGTTCAGAAATAAGAATTTTATTAAAATAAATAAAAACTGATTTACATGAAACAGTGTTAATTTCAGTGAAAAAACTGAGCTGTGAACACCATGCCAGACATATTGCAAATAACAAAAACAATTAAAGAGATTAAAAAACAATGAGTTATGTATGAGTAGTTTTAATATAGATTTAAATAGTTATCTTTTTGTTTATTTAAGCGCTTATCATTAAATTAAGAATTAAAAATTAAAGGGGGAGATTTATAGCTAGCTTCACTTAATTAAAATTATATTTCTTAATAAAATCATTATCTTTTTTTTTTAAGTACAATCTGCTTTATAAAAAGAAAGATTTTTTTTAGTTAAATAAAACCTTTTTTTTACATTATTCACCATAAAAAATATCACGCCGTGTACTGGTTTTACAAAAAAAACCACCTTCTGAGCAGACAAGACAGAATCTAAGTCTGCTGGCGATGTACTAATATAACATATCCACATAAATATTTATATATATCTCGACTGTGTGACATTTTTTAGTTATTTTAAAGACAAGCCCCCATATACCCTTGTGCGTACAAGAAAACTAGCATGTTTCTTTGTTGATAAGTTACTTAACAATTGAACAATAATTTAATCTCTTGTAGTAATATTCTTGTTGTGATCCGTAATTTCTCTGTATTTTTTTATATTTAACAATAATAAAATACACCAACAGGTTTGTCAGCATTATTATTTTTTTATTCTCCAGTATAAACATATTATTAAGTTCGGTTTATTTTCAACAATAAAAATCTTCCGTAAAACCACAAAAAGACTTGTAACTCTTATAACCTTCTTTGACGTGCGACGACTTGTAGAAGCGGAAGAAACTGTGAACGATGGATTTAAATTTAGCAATAACGTTTTAAAAATATTTTCATAATAAATATATTACGCATTAATTAAAAATATAGCTTTAACGATAAGTGCATTTTTAAATATAACAAATTTGAAAGTGTTGTAACAGAACGTTTCATTTTATTCATGAATTCTTCCATTCCATTCATACTTAAGTACAAAAGAATGCAAAACCATCAGAACTTTATAAATATTCACAAACTCCATATATATAGATCGTCCCATCGACACACTCCAATAAAAATTGTATACGTTTCAATTTAATATGTATACATTGACTAATAAAAATGTATTTAATAATCTGCATTTTTCTAGACAAATAGTTGGCCATATTGGTAAAAAATATTTTTTATAACAACCTTAAAACACGATATATAAGTACTACCATGGGACATGGTATTGATTCTGAATCGCACAGATTATTGGAGACAATTATATATTTTGTTATAGGTTTATTATTTTACGAATGCTATATAGCAATTCTCACTGGAGTATGAAACACGGGATTCGGACTATATATATAAATGTATATTAAAAACATTACTTATGTTAAAACAAAACAAAAAAAAAATAGAAATATTGGACATAGTATAACTGAGTTTTCTTTTAATAATCATAAATCATAATAATGGTGCATATATTACAAAAAAACTTCAATTAAAATATATTATTTATATTTATGAACACACTAACATACTCATAACCAAAAAAAATGGCAGAAAAAATCAAACCATTCTCCAACACAATTATTTTCATCTTCATCAGTGTTGCCATATGAATATTACGAAAACAGAAAAATTTAAGCATTGTTCTGTTTTTTACTTTTCTTCTTGTAAATGTAAGATATCTTTTAAATGCATAAATACTTCACGGATGTCACTATAAGTGATCTGCTAACAATTCTCTTTGTAAATATTTTACTATGAAACAAATTGTTTTTCTTTAGGATTCTAGCTACAGCTGTTTCAAGCTCACGTCCATAGATGTCAAAGATGAATTTAATTTGTTAGCAAAATATTTTTTTTTTTTAATTATTTAAAATAAATAAAAGGGCAATACATTCATGCAATAAACATATGGTAACATTGTCGCTCACATCAACTATCTTGTTCTTTATGACATTCAAAAAATAAAATGAATACACCGTTCATACGTCTTTTTTGATAATTTTTAATTAACCAAAGACATGAATGTTTTAATTGTTATTTAGAAAATATGTTATCCCCAACTTCCATACAAATATTTTTCAAATACTGGATAATATTTAATGTTTTTTTTATATTGTTTGATGATTTGTTGATTGCGACCGTATATATTAAAATAAACCTCGGTTTGTATCACTGAATTATAAATGAATAGAGTACAGTGACACAATCACGAAAGCAAGAACACGGAAATACACTGAGAAGAGAAGACAATATTTCCTAAGAAGGAAGCAGACTTTTTTTCACATAGGAAAGAAAAAGCTCCAAGACATCACCAAGAGATAGAGGACAACTCAAAGTTTTCAGCAGATAAAGCAATAAATTCCATTTAAATGAACAGTTTTATGCAATTCAAATATCTTCACAACAATTTAATATTATATAGTGCTTGATTAAAAAAGAATACTGAATTAATTTAATTAAAAGAGAAAGTCATGAATTGTTCAAGGAAAATTATTGTTTTACTCATATTACAAAGTAAAAAATTATTATTTTTAACCATGTCTGCTCTGAAAGGGAGCAGATAAATCATAATAATGTGAAAAATAGTTTATAAGATTTTTTTATGTGTAATGAGAGTTAATCATTAGTTTCACCAATTTGGTCTGTACTCTGATTTTAAATGCACATGAAAAAACATAAATAGTAATTTCCATCTAGGAGATTTGAACCCGCAGCCCCCTCATTTTGATATGCAGTTTTCAGTTTATCGCAGTTGTGCAATTTTAAAAACATTTAGCAAATTTAAAATTTAGTACTTTGAAATAAAATCATAGTAATTTTAATAAGAATGATAATGTTCATTATTGACAATTACTATATCTGCTGAACTGGATAAGCTATAAAGGGAGAGAGAAATATTTTACACGGATACTGGCAGAACATTGCAGTGTGACCAACGACAAGAAAAAGCAGAAAATGGACAAACAGTAGCAGGACAAGAAGAAAGACGGCGCTGAAAGAGTGAGAAGACTCTAAGATTAAATAGAATCTAATATTAAAAGCTGGAAGACATTGAAAAGTGTTCAAAGTGTGGAGTTAATTGAAAGGGATTACGTGTAAAATAAAATCAAATCGAATCAAACAATCTCCAAATAAACATTGTATTTGAAAATTGAATTGTGTATTATTTTTATTTAAAAAAATTGAATGAAACAAATTCATTAGTACATGTCAATATAGTATATTTATAAAATCTCTATGATAATAGCAAATGCTAAGAAAGTGCATAACTAATATTTAAAAAATAAAAAATAGTGAGTTTACAGGCTATAAGATATTTGGAATGTGTAATTTCCACAGTAATTTAAAGGACTTGCCTATAAAACAAATCTGTACACGATTCAATGAAAAATAAGGTAAAAATATTTTAGAATTATAAAGAAAAGAAGCAGAAGTGTTGCTAGTGGTGGAATGTATGTAAGTAAATAAGATGTGATTGTGTTAAGTGTTAAGAATTATTCAGCGAAGACTTAAAAAAGCCATTGTTTATGGTGTCCAAAGCGGATTTCTGAAAAATGTCATAACACAAGTATGTCCATGTGAACGAAATCTGACAAAATGCGCGCCCTCAATCAACACTTTTGAGTAATGCTTTATTGTGATATCAATATTGATGTTTTTATATACAACTAGGATAGTTTATAAATGATTAAACCCTGTATACACACATTACGTACATCAAAAATTGATTGATAAACCAGGCAACCTGCACAATGATTTTTAATTCATGTGCTACACAGAAAGATGTTTATCATATTGAATCTACGTTTTAGCTGATAATAGTAAATTTATCATCTTACTTGAAATCAGCTAGCATTTTAAATGTTGTCATTATGGTTTGTGGTTAAAATACGGTGCCTAATTAATTTGCTTGATACATTATATTCATAGTAAAATAAAGATTATTAGTACTTTTGGTATTATACAAATATCAAATCAAAATATAGTTTTAAGAATTCAAGGTATGAAACAACAGTGTAAAGAACAATTTGATCAATTAATTTAGTAGGCCATGTTAGATTTTTATATACTTTTTAACAAAGATACAAGACCCTACCTAAAACATTACCCATAAGTGTTAATATGACAGCGCAATCCTTTCATCTATTCATTTGGTCTCCATTCAGTGTATACGAATTCGAGTCGGTTCAAATGGGCGTCTCGTGGGATCCCTTGTGATGGTGGGCCCTCCTGGGCGGAGCGAGGAACCTGGCCTTGGCGGCGTTGACGGCCGAATGTCCGTTCTCATCGGCGTCGATGAACGCAATGTCGGCAGGCAAGCGGCCCGTCGAGCGCAGGAGATTGGCCCTGCCCGGGTAACTGTGCGAGCTGTGCACGCTAAGTCTCTCCTCCAGGTCTTCCAGAGTGGACTTGAAAGCGCGAACCACACGCAACTGCAATGGAAACACACCCAACTGACGCTCGCGAGATGCAAACGCCTACTCCACCTGCTCCCCAAAACAAGTAAGCCTCGCCCGACCGCACTTATATCATCGAGACAAAACCTTAACTCGATTCGACAATTTTTCACGATTTTCTTTCCCGCATCATCGATCTTTTCCTGTAATTGATTCGATTTGCGGGTACGATATCGAATACAACTCCTTGTCCGAAATTTCTTTTTCTTTCAAAGAATATAATTTAACTTCGATTCTGTAATTTATTACATATTGACAGTCAAAATATATATAAAAATTAAGACAACGCAAATAAATGTGTTCCCATTTAGCAATAGGCATTTGGCAATTTTTTTTTAAATTAAGTAAAGTCAAGCATATATTGATTGATCATTTTGGTGTTCCATTAATGATAGTATCCTGTACTTATTTGTATAAAGATTCGTTATGTAATGATTTTCTAAAATATGTATTGCCATTTAAAAAAACATTTAAAATTTTTCCATGGCAACTTTACCAAACTAAACATAACTTCAATGTATGCAATACGATTGTGGTATATACTGTGTGAATAAAATATCACTATTGAAATATATGAATGGCGTTTGAGTAATGTTTGAAGTACTCAAAGTGGGGAATTTAGATTGAGAGTTCCAGAAAGTAATCATACTGAAAGAAGGAACCCGCGAGAGGCTAGTAAGCTGGAAGTCTCTTAGAAGAAAGGGTGCTATCAAAATGAAATACTAAAGGAGTGAATGGAAAGATATATTATTAAAAAGTACACTTATAATACAATGTACACGTGTATGTAGAGTATCGGCTAATCAGATTCGTATTGTAAATTATACAACAGTACCGAGGTAAAAATAAGATTCGTAAAACTCAAAAAAACTATGCTGAGTGTTTCAAGTGTGAAGTTTACACTCTAATATATTATAAAATTTCTATTTTAAATATTTAAGAAATGTTGGGCCAGTAAGACTGACTGAAAATGAATTTTGTTATTCTGTAACGTGATTTTTATAAATATATGACTTCCGTCAAATGAAAACAATTAATATTCACAATCATACTTTCAATGAAATACATCTCCCATAATTGTTAATCACATAAATCATTTGTACTAATCTCCATTAGAAATAAAGAAATTTATCATTCATATCTTTCAGATACTAACTAAATCATTGATCATAGACAGAATACCACATCAGTAGTATTAACGAGAAAAAACTGGAACAGTTTGATGTTGCAGTTTACCTGTCTATATCGGCGAATATCTGCTACATAATATTTGTAATACCCATGGCTTTGAATATAAAAAGTTGATGCATTGTAATATCCATAAAACAAAATGAGGTACAACTCAAACAGAGTATGTTCACTTCATAAAGCGACAATAAAAGAAAATTGAAAGATC
>JAPMAG010000001.1:8881-29200 GCA_036584685.1 Rhyacophila sp. Rhy_31_5 | reverse complement strand
ATATATTTGAATGAAAATTAATTCTCAATTAGGATTTTCGCAAATTACGAATCGCGATGCTGCCAAGAGTCTAATATGCAATCAATCAATTCCACAAAAGCTTGTGACGTTAAATAATTGATGAGTGACAAGTGGTAGGGTACCAGAGTAACTGTCGGGGGTCGGGGCGGAGGGGATTTTTGGAAGTGAAGCAGGTTGTGGCGCTTGCGCGGTAGAGGCCGACGGTCATCCACCCCGACGACCTAAGGGTCCATCCGACCAACCTGGTCTGACACAAAACCCTGCCGTGGCCTGAACTGAACGCGACCTCGCATACTCAACCTGCTCGCCTAGGGGTTTATCGAGCCACCACTTTGCACTGCAGCGAACCCTTGCAGATTTTTTTTCAAATTCAGCAACAATTATAGACTATCCACATGGAATCAACGTAATTTTTAAACGCCTTTGTAATGATTACAACGTCACTATTGAAAATAATAATTCGGGAAAAATGCTATAAATGAGTTAGTATTGAATAAAATCCTCAAAAATAATATAACATTAAAAAAATATACACAAAGAATTTTCGATTTTCAATAAAAAAAAATCTTATTTATTATCTCATTACATAATACTTTAATTATACTTATATCGTATATTATATATTTCTAAATAACTGCACATAATATATATTTATGTTATATATAATGTTAGCAAATGATTTCTTTCATCGTAGAGAAAATATTTTTTCGACTGAGTCCATAAGAAAGAGGTAATTTTTTTGTGGAAACAATTTTTTTTAGTTTAAAAATATTAAATGCTGGGCATAAAACTCTTCGAATGAATTGCGAACTTTCCCCCGGTAGTGGTATTTTTATCCCCAAAAAACAAATACGTCATAGTACTGAGCGTGATAAAAAATGAGATACTTGCATCTAATAATAATATGTAGTGCATTCGCTACACGTCATTCTACGAGGCGCTACGACTGACGTATCGCTACGATCTACTACTCGCTACGGCCTACGATGCGCTACGATACTACGTTTTTCTACGCGTTTGTTACAAGTGGCAGGCATATATATATTTTAAAAATTACATATTGATCATTCTACCCATTACATATTGTTTTTTTGTTATATTTAATTAATACGATATACTAACAAGTAGTAGTAGTTTTTTAAATATAAATACACTTTATCTATTGTAAATAAATATTTTCAAACATAAGTAGGTTTTCGAGTTTTTAAAAATTAAATTCAATTCACACGATAATATTTATACAGGTAATTGATAGTATTTATTCCAATTAGATTAGGTACTATAAATCGAATCACCTAGAAACAGCATTTTTTAAAAAAAAATTAACTGAGATAAATATTTTTTTTTCATTTTCGTCTCCAGCATTTCATGAGTAAACACATGTGGTTTCTTTTGATATTATATTTTTCTGTTTTTAGAATATTTATCGCTCATTTTTGTTTGGAGATGTTTTTGACTCGTTCTGTAATCGATTCATTAGACAATAAAAAGCCTGTCGGTACTTACTGTATGAACTGTAATAATAGTGCAGTTTTTTCTAATAAATAATAATGTAATCGATATTTCGCTCGATCCTTATTTAACTTATCTTGTAATGTATAATAATCATACCGACAATATGTATTTTTGAAATTTCCATTTTCATGAACAGTGAACAGCGATAAGAGACATATTTCGAAATATAATTTTTTGATAATATTTGTGATGTAATTTTTTCTAATCATTGTTTTACATTTTAGTTTACTCGCGCAATTAAATTTGCTTAAGCCGTGCAATTTGTACATGTATTAATGTTATAATATTGTTGGTAGAGTTGTAAAACTCACAGTCCGCGGTCCTCGTCCTCCAAACGCTATCGTCGTCAGGGGTATTCGACATCAGTAGTGTCAGGCGTGCGCGGTGAAGGGACCGCGGCTTGAAATAGAAACCATGTTGAGGTCACCCACTCGACGCGCGCGCGTTCGATTGATAATTGCATATTTATTTACACACTGCTAGCACACTGGTGTTCACTGCGTCCCTTACCCGCTCTTGTTTTCAATTCACTTTTTATCAATAAACATTCATATATCCCATTTTCACCGTTTTATCTACAACTTTGCGTTCACCATTGGAATGAAATGTAGAAAAATAATGAGAATTAAAGAGAGAAAGAAGACAGCGGATATGTAGAGTATTTTTTTTAATGAAAAAACTTGTCACTTGTCTAATGTATGCATGACGCAAAACAACGCGCCATATTTACGATAAATACAATGACACATTTTTATTTATTATAGATAGATTGTTTTTTTGCTTTACTCGGGTCAATTTGGTTATTTTTTCAGTGCGTAAATTGTAATATTTTTAATTTGCCACTTATTTATTATAACATACTTCCCGATTACGTTGGTTCAATTAACTCGGAATAAATTGAAAAATAATTATCATTTTACCTTCTTAATTTATTAGGTTCTATTAAATACAACATTTTCCCATTTTAAATACAATGTTAGTTCAAATATAAGAAGTGCTGTAGAATAATTGTAGTATAGTAGATATTTATTTCAATAAATTCTTGTTATTTAGTGTCTAGTCACGTAGATTTTACTCAATGATCGCGCTGCAAAGTAAGCCGTTCGCCGCTTGGGCCGTGTCGCTCCATTCCTTGGTCACAGGGCCACCGCCAAGCATTGAACCCGATATCTGGCACACCGACCGACCGCGGCCCTCTGCGTTCCGACACTTTTACTTTGTTTACCTCTCCGTCATTCGCATCGGCGAAATAGCTCCGTCTCCCTCGCCCTCTCATGGACCGTACGTCGTTTGCTTCATTATCAATGGCGGCATAGTTGTTCAGACCGTTGGTTTTGTGCTAATATTCTACGACCCGTGCACATAAATAATGAAAATAGATAATAATAAAAACATATATTTGGTCTTGTTACGGCACCGCAATGAACCTTCAAGTATTCGAGCCTTTTGGAAAATGACGAAAATCACGTAGCATTTTGTCAAAAGTCTCTCTTGTTTAAAATTTAGGGCCACGTAAAAAACTCGAGACAAAATTTTTCATACAGATTATATCCAAAACCTATACTATAGCACGGATATTAGTTTTCAAAATTTGTACAGAAACTTTATCAATACTAAATAATCGTGAGATTTTGCCTTAATTTTGGAAGTTTCTATATTTTGAAAAATTAGTCGATAGTCAACTATTTTTATTCTGCCATTGGGTTTGTTGTGTATTATGTATGAGAATTTATAATGTAAAGCATTATGTGTTATATTATTTTGTCTAGTAACGTTTCCATCACATGGGTATATTCACGACACAACCGAGAAAACGGTTACGCAATTTTAGGCCGTAGTCATCGCACCGATAATTGTAAAGCAGTTTCTTCGTTTCTATGGCTCATTTACTTTCTGCTTACCACTCTCTCATCATGTCCACTGGTTTCAAATCAAATTATATAGTTGCATATAAATAATTCAGAAATTATATTTAATTTTAATTGACGTAGTATGGTCCTGAATTGCATTGGATCAGGCAAATTATTGACTCGAGATGTTTTTGTAACTACCAAATTTTAAAAATATATTTGCGTATAACTATTTGATTCCATTTATTATTTAACGAAAGTGTGGACAATATATTAAATGTTTATATACACTATGAAACACGTGGATAATTTTTTTTTAAATAGAAATATATTATTTTATGTTGATATTCGCATCTCTAAGTATGTCATATATGGTTGTGTTTACTCTTTTGTATAAAAGTATACAATATAATTTAATACAAATGAACTATTGAGATACCAGGGCAGCCGAATAAGCAGCGTGGGTGTTACGTGTATAGATTTTCTTCGGATGCAGCGACAGCGAGAATAAACTGGAAATGTAGATCACAGCATACGAATTTCGGCATAAAATCCTTCAGCGTGTTCCATATTGCTCGCAGAGAGCGCTGACCCCTCCGCTGACCCACTTGGGTATTTAGTTAGTCAGTCGGCCAGACCCGGGGCTTCATACGATACGAATAATAACGCAATTTCGCCTCGTTTTCGAGCAACCTCAACACCTGAATTGAGATCAAATTATTATTTTGAACACTTTCTATATTATTGTGTTTACTCATATTTTAAATGAGTTGATAAACAAAGGCGCGTGTTTACTTGGTTTGCCATACAGCTTCACACGTAATGCATTCCAAAAACTTAAATTAAAAAAAGTATTTTTTGAATGCATCAATTTCAAACAAAGAAAATATAACATTAATTAATTAAACATAAATTATTTCGGGTTACCTTTTGTATATACGCCCTTTATCTAAAACAGAAATATGTACGTTTATATGATATTTTTTTTGAAATTCGATTTGGCACGTTTTTAAAATAATATATTTATTATCTTTTTCGTATTTTCCAAGAATGATTGAAAAAAATCATTTGATAAAGTCTAACTATACGAGTATTTTGTAGAAATAAGTAAAAAATATATAAATCATTTTAATATACCGAATCTCCACAGAAGATTCAAATATTAATTTCGGGGACTAAATTCGTGCAGTTTTACAGGAGAGGAAAAAGATCATGTATAATGCCTGTTAATCAAGGATTTGAATGTAATTTATAATGCTTTTAAATGAAATTGTTCTTATCATTTTATTTTTATGGTCGAAATGTCGAACTGGATCCCAATCACAATGACTCGTATGCGAGGCTGATTCTGATTGAAGCGGGAATTAAAATCGCGGCCCGCACGCACACTCCGCTCGGCTAGATTACGCAAGCCGCGGTTGTGCGAGCGAGAGCTGCGACCTGTTGTCGTCCCACTCGCTGGCGGTGTGACTGACTCGTAAACGGGCCACGGCGGGTCATTCACTCCTCTCTCGGCTCGCCGTAACCTACATACGATTATGAACCTAATCGGCATTGCGGTGTCTAACATTTTAGAGGCTATGTTTCGCCGGGGTCGGCAGCGTCGCTTGCGATTCCGAGCTCTTCGGCCCCGAGCCGACCTACTTTCCGGAGCTATTTTGTCCTCGCGTAATTTGTTGTTACAGAATTATATTATTATGGAGGTGATTCTTTTATAGTTGGTCTTCATGCGCTTACTGACTGCCTTCGTAGATTTAGCCATTTATCACACAAATAATTCCACTTTTAACACTAGCATTTTGACTATTTTTAATATATTCTCATCAAATTATTGTCAACAATATAATATGCTTTATTTAAAAAGTAATTCTCGCTTAATATAAATCCGCATGTTTGTCTTCATAACGTCAATATACAAATTATTACAAACATTATTAAGAACAAAATAAAAACTCAATCAATGGTTTGCTTTAACAAAAACTATTTAGATTTTATTTTAAAAAAATGTATATTTTAACGATGTATTTTAGCCAACAAATAATTCCAGATATAACCTTTTCTAAAAATCTTTGGTAGATAAAAACTGTTTCTGCATATATTTGAAAAACCAATGAAAATATGTTTTCAAAGCTTACATATAGTTTCAAGAAATAATCAAAAATATGGAAATATAAAAAAAAATATTATCCTTATTGAATTTCCTATCACACCATCAGTTGGGTTCACGTCTTTGCTAAAAAGAAAAATGGGAAATATCTGTTACTTTGATTATATTCCATTGAAAAGCTTGCTGAATTTGTCCCGGTTGAATTCGTGTGAACCATGGAATTATTCCGAATTATTTTTGCTTCCTTGGTCAATATATTCAGTATATATTATTGTTACCCGGTATTAATTTAGCTCACGTAAACTGTTATTGATAGGTTTATTATGTTTTGACTCTCGACGGCTGGCAGTAAATTCCTTCAGAAGGTCACTCAGTTTTGCAACACTTGCAATGGTAGGACGGGGAAAATGAGTACACGGTCTCTCCTCTGGACGCATTCTCAATGCGAGAACCATTCGACCGAATCGATTTTTTTAGTGCACCGAGTACGTACCAGCAATTTTACCTGCGTACTAAAAAAGGATAATTCATTTGTACTTGATAAAGCTTATAAATATTTTTGGAACGTGCGTTGTAATTAATTTTATAGATGGATCTTTGCGATATATGTTAGCAGTGTTTTCACTTATCTTTAATAATGGTTCTTCTTATTCGGATGTGCTGTGGAAACCGTAACACCTAGTAATGAAGCTAAGATCCTCCAGCTTGTTTTTTAGCTGTTACTGAGTACGATTGGCGATTAAATATGATTTATGTTGTTGTTGGATATGCCTTTTACAAATATTTTCAACCATTTCATATTCTTATTCATTTATAATGCACCGTAGTTTTGATTATTCATGTATTAGTTCAAATTCGAAAATAAATATCGTGATTATTACGTGATACAAATTAAGGCTTTTTAAACAAGGTAATTAAAAAAAAATATTGAAGAATAATCTGATTATGATACAAACGTTCAGGGATTTATGAGCCATATAGATATCACAATGTAAGCGAAGAAGAATTAAAAAATATATAATAGCCACAACACGGCACTAACTTTTTTTGGCATTTTATTCGACTGTGTTAATCAATAGGAAACCGAATATACTCGTAACGGTTTAAAAGTTTTGATAGAAAATCATTAAAATATTCCCATCAATAAACCAAAATCACAGATTATTTAATATTTTAATACGATAATCTTAATTTATAAATGTGTTGTAATAGTATGTTTTAAAAGCTGTACTATGGAGTATTTATTTGAAAACTGGGAGTAAACTTTAAATCGATTCGTAATAGTTCAACATAGATAGCACAATCGTGACGTAAAAATCTGAATCATTCGCGATATTAAATGATTTCTTTCGTTGTGTTGTGTGCCTAGGAAGTATTACGACCTAGCTTACTTTCTAATTTATTTCTGATTATCTTTGAACTCTATTATGGATACTTGTACACAGTTCGGTTTATGGTAGGTTAACACCTAGAAGGTGTTTTCGTAAATTTCGGCGATGCGCGCGGTTTTTCGCAACTCGTCCTTGCGGCTCGTTCGCTGCTCTCTCCTTTCGTCTTGTCCGTCCAATAAATCGCCAACATTCGCGATGTCTTGCAATAGTAAAATAATAATATAGCAACATTGATGGCGGGCGGTAAACAATATTAGCAGACTGGAAAGGCGCTACCATTACTCTCCGGCGGCGCAGCGCGGGTGCGATGAACTCCGCCGAAAAATAGGCCGAAATTCGTTATAGTGTGTGCGTGGTTTTTACGCTCACTCACACTGCTGGAAGCTGTGGGCATGAAATATACCACGATTGCGAATTCTGTGACGCACGCGATAAGAGAAAGAAGTGTAGTGTAATATATAATAATGGAGGTAATAATAAATAATGATTATATTGTTCACGTAGTAAGCATTGCCTGATATAACACAGTGCTGCATACACACACGAACACACTGCATTTGCCGACGAATCGTACTTTTAGATCAACAATTTCTTCAGAAGAATCCAGTCATTCACTAAAATGTCTACAGAATGCCTAATACTAAATTTTCGCGTTAAGAGATGTATACTAAAACTGTTCACCAAAGAGTTTAATGTTTAAATTATTGATGGATCGGGCATATAATTAATACACCAAGTTCAATAAATTTATCAAATAAAAACACAGTACTGAAGAAAGTTAATCATTTATGTAATAATCGATTAAAAAAAACCCGTATGAAATTATAGAGTATTTTACAAAGTTCACTGTACTCTTTCATGCTGAGAATTCCGTTCTGCTCATAATTAATTAATTAATCATCAATACATCAAATAACAGACGTTTTCTCCAAAGGCTTTTGGCGTAAGATTTTCACAATGCAAATTCGCTTTTTGCGTAAAAGATAAATTAAGTTATCATATAACACTACCACACAAACGCATCATATGTATTTCACCAGATAGTTTTTCTTTAAAAAGTTCTAGTTTTTAGAACTATCCCTACAATATCACCTTGATAGAACAAGATTAAGTAATAAATATCACATTAAATATGTAACCATTTTAGAGAACAACATATGAAAATATACTTACATGTTAGTGACAGTTAAGCCAAACACAGGGATAAACTCTCTCCAGTTACTTGCATCCATACTGCTATTGTTTTAAGTTATCCAATATTTTATTTTCTCTTTGTCAAATTTCATCTGCAAATACCCTCTTTCGTAAGGGGACTCATTTTAAGTTTAATCTGGTATTATATATAGTATCTAGTTTATTTTAAAACTATAATACTTCTAGCCGTAATGCAACTTTCGTAATGTATCGGCTTACTCGTATGAATGAGACGCCGATCGAAAGTGAATTCTTAAATAATTTTCGCGTGACGTTATCAATGTAAATTCATTTTGACCGCATCGCTCGCTGTCTGCATACGGATGTAAACTTGAAAGTAGGATAACAAAATACGTTATCGGATCCTCCGTATGTAATATTGTGCCATGTGGGCCGTGGCTTGACTTACGAAATTTCTTCGATTTCGTGTGGGCCAAAAAAATAAACTTAATGTAGGCTGGTGGTTAACAATCTACTTATTATCTTATCAGCGCCTTCTAACCTAGTTTCTTTCTCGAAATCGGCTGGAAAATATATTAACTCGTGGTCGTAATAAACGTTGGAAAAGATTTGCCTCTAAGAGTTGTATTTCATGAAAAAAATTGTAGTAAAAACGATAAAACCTTAGTGTACTTATAATAATTGATTATAATAAATACGATTTGCTTAAATTATGAATTGCCTTCGGTCTGCAAATGAATTGAGATTTTATGGCACCCGAAATCGAAGTTACCTAGCTAAGAATTACTTAATTATTTTTTCACGTATGTTTACTACTGTGCCCAACAAGTTGAGTTATAAAAATAGTGAATATATTTTTTGTAATAACTTTCAAATATTATATTGTAGTAAATGATTTGAGTTTATGTTTATCATATATGAAAACCTATTGATAAGGGGAATTTTGGAGTGTATTTTTTTATTCTTATGTATCACAATTGTGGCTCAACATTATCATAGAGGCAAATTGTTTCGGTTTATCAGAAAGCGCGAATGCGTTTGATTAATGATCGCTATGCCCATTTGCTTTGGTTACAGAGATTGATTACTGTTGAAAATTCATATCTCGGCAACGGATTTAATATATTCCTGTCGTAATGGCAACAAATAATAACATATCGTGCGAATTATTGCGAACAGTGAGTCTGTTTGTTTCACAAGAGTGCCTTTGGTTTCCACGACCACTTCTCGGTTGGCCTGCAAGCGGTCGCCATTGCCACCTCTCCTTGGGCGATGAAGTAAGAGCCGAGAAGAAAGTAGTGAAAGTGGATGGGTAACGAGCGAGTGACTGAACTCGCTTCACCGCCGCGCGGAGAAAGTAGGACTCCTTTCTCTCGCTCGCTCCTCCGCTGCGTTTGCTGTTTTGTAACCAAAGAGAAATTACATACGCTTTTTTTACTTGTTATTGAATAGGTGTTTTGTTTATGCGCCGATTACTGGAACTGAAAGTTTAGAATGCACGTACGTACACGTTATCACTATAGGCGCAATAATAACCGTCCGTAAAGCCAAATCGATAGTTGGTGCTATTATTTTCAATGAAAGTCATGCGATTTCTTTTCTTGGATAATCGCCTGCCATTCTAAGGTCATATCCATCAAGCGATTTTATGATATAACTGATATTTAACAAGTTTAAGTTTACCAAACTAATGTTATCAAAACGTAGCCTAGTAAATTTATATGATGAAAAAAATATAACTAACTAAACTTGTCTATGCGAAAAACAACTGTAGAAATTTGAAAGTAATGTTTTAATAGTCAATTCATTTTGATGAAACTGAAAACTGTCAAAAACATTGTTAAATTTAAATTAAATCTCTAAAAAAAGGCATTTTCGTATTTTAACCCTTTTTTACTGACGGGACTTTTCTAGGTCCCGTTTAATAAGAACTCCATACAAAAGTTACTCATTGATGAATTCTGAGAGGATTTACCAGATAAATAACGTACTTTAAGTTTAAGTATATTTTTGGAAACCAAAAAAAATCTTTCATTGTTCTCGTCACAATTTTCTTTATTATTCGTATGAAAATAATCGCTGGGCCCACCCTTTTTTTCATAATTCAGTAAACAAAGGGTTAAAACAAAATATTTAGGTTATATAATTATATTAAGGCTTTAGCCAATGTGGTCCTCTGGCCTTAATAGCTTATTTTGCATAAGCGCTTTCACAAAGAAAGGCTCGGGAAATAAAGTTACTGTATCGAAATTAAAATAATATGTGTTTTATTAGAATTTTCTTTTCTCACCACAGTCAAGTCCTCATAAACGACTCCGATAATATTAAATAATATCAGATATTAATTGTCCCTAGGTGCGTTCCGTGATTGAAATTCGATTTGTGATGTTAAAAAAACGCATAAAGCAACATTTTTTTGTTGTTAATTTACTTAATTAAGTTTTATTCAAAATCTAGTATCGTAATTACACGTAGAATATTTTGCGGCCTGGATATCTTTAAAAATATATCAAACCCTCTATAATTTAGTTACATGGCGGGATTCTAAATATCGATAATAGGTAGTATTTTTTGTTACGTATTTAGTACTGAAGTTCTGTTTCAGAAATCTTCAATCTTTTGTGCTTATTTTATTATGTGTAGCCAGCCAGTCATGTGGGGGATTCCTGCCTCCATTTGATATAAGTTATTATTTATTGTGTAATAAAGTTTTCGTTTCTATATCCGCCTGCGGCTCTGTCGCCATCTGTGGCCAATCATGTTACGAATGTTATGATTATACACTTCGATGATGACAATATTTTTATGGCCGTTAGAAATTTGATTCTTCCACGTCTCGGAGCCGTTTCACTTTCGATTTCTAAGCGAAAACTTTTACTGACCGTCACCGTGCTAGAACAATAATACAGCTTCCCAGTGAGGTGAATGTTCTCCGATTTCTCTTTAATTTGCGAGTAAATGGCCCTTCTCTCAGTTTCTACTACGGCTAGATTATTTGACTTCGATTAACCTGTTACAACATCTTTGTTTATCATAAAAATAATTAAACTAGTTGGAAAAAATCATAACAACGTTCATAATCGCTGTACTCGTAGGTAATTTATTTCTTCATTATTGGTCATAATTTGTAGTTACTTCCATTATAATAAAACTTTTGCTACTGGACGTTTAAATTCACCCGCCTACACTGTCCGATTCTAACGAATGAACTATAATCACCAAATAGTCTTTCAATATAACAGTATTTATTATGGTACTAATATCCGTAAAGAACAACCTGTAGAAATAAATGACATTTTTGTCATTATTCACAAATTTAGCCGAGACACATTCGACTATAAATTTTCTGTAGTACCGACATCTGCCGGCAAATACTCGAACCAACGGTCACTGAACTCTCATGGCCGCGACGAACGAATGATAACGGACCTTTGTAATATTTAAAAACATATATTTAATAACTTATTCTTTCTTTTATTCCATACTTCTAAGAATACTGCAAGAAATACATTTTCTCTGGCGTGTTGAAGAATATTATAAGTACATATACAACATACTAACATTGTGAAAATATATCGATATTTAATTGAAATATAAATGTAGGAGGTAATTCTCTTTTTTTATTATTAATAGTTGAATGCTCAATTTTTACTGCTAAATAATTGAGTAAAACTTATGGATTTATTGTTTACATGTAATACGCGCTCATCTCTTAGAATTTGCCTCCGCCGCGCCAATGACCGATGCTTTAGCTCATCGTCGCTAGATGGCAGTCTACGCTAAAAACGATATTATTTAGCGCCACGTTACGATCGCGGCGACCTCGCAAAGGTGTGACTAAAACTTCTCTTTTTATCATTCGCGAACGCGCATTGAAAAAGTTGGTTTACAACGAGTTACTGTTGCATTTGGAGTATAATTATTATTTATGGTCGTATTTCACGAACGGATTCGATAATTTCACCTACATGTGTTTATTATTGACGAACGCATTAACTTTTTTTACATTCGAATATTCAATCGAATTAAAATTATATTAGCTTTAAAATATGAAAATAATAAGTGACAAAATTATATTGTCAATAGCGTCGAACCATTGTCGATGTTTTTTTTATTGTTTTCTTAACATTACATGTTTCCTAACTTGTTTAAATTTTCACTTGTAGTATTTTTAACAATCCATAATAATTTATGAAAGTTATAATCAAACTTTGAATTGAATTTGTAAAATTGTAAGTGGAAGATAATTTATAAAAAAAAACAATTATTTACACAAAAGAATTTTATTCATTGTATTCTTTCAATTTGTGTTCGATATTCAAATGGATCTCTTCACAGAAAAGGTCGCGTATAATATGCAATTTTATGTCCTGAATATCAATAAAAATATAAATATTTTGGTGAAATGCTCATAAAAGTTGATATTGTTTGGCAAAACATATACGAATTAATTATGACGAATCGAGCAAGGTCGCAAAAGGGCATCCAAGTTGTTTTAACGGAATTCGTCTGCGGCCTCTCCAGACAATCGCCTGTTTTTTCCACGAATTGGAATTTTATTCAAATATCGCAAGCATGCAAATAAAATAAAATGACAATGCAATGACGAACTAAAGATAAAAAAAATGTTGATTAATTCCAGCTCATTTGTTTCCACGATAAACGTCTGGGTACACCCGGCGGGTTTTATTTGTCCCGTGTCACTCGAAGGGCAGGTTAATATACTGATCTGTTCTCATTATAGACAAATATATTCAATAAGTCTGACCGATCAATGTTGATGGTAATTGTAAGCGATCATAATTTGGAAGAATTCTTAAACAAAACAAGTATCAATAAAAATTCACAAAAAAATATGTACTCTGATACGAGGTATTTTTTATGTCTAAATAAAAATAATGTAAATATGTTTACGTTATATTTTAGGTGACTAACCTTAACAAAATATGGCAGTTTTGTCGGTATATAATAATATGTCAATGTTAAAAATTATTTACATTTTTCGATTGTTGAAATTATATTTTTCATGTATCTCCCCATCTATAATAAATTGAAAATATTTATTTCACTCTTAAGACTTTCGTATAAATTCAATTACCTAAAGTAATTTATTAAATAGTTACGTCACGGGTTTAAAAAATATTCATTTTACTGAAATTAATTTATGTCGGCCGATAAGATATTCCATATTATTAAAACGGATTGTTATAAATCGTTGTGAGAAATAATCTTTGATTTTACTTTGCATTATCCGCGAAAACGAAACAAAAGAATCGAACGCGATTCGAATGTGACAGTCGGTAGGGGTCGTCTGCTCCCAGCGCTGCGCGCGCGTTCGTACGTACGTCGTATGAACCAAGTTCAAGGGCACTAGAGTTATTGTATCGTTCAGGAGGCATGTAGCGCGCGGTTGGCGAGGGGGCGAGAGGAGTTCCCGCCGACCGCTTCGTCGCGCACTCTTCAGTTGCGAGGGAGTCCGCCTCGCGAGCAGGTCGTGTAGCCCAAGCTGTATAGTGCAAGCGAGTGCTGCGAGAAAGTACCGTTATGCGAAAAGCATTTTCCAACTGCGCGTATTTCTCATCTGTTATTGACAACGGCCGGTCGTGACAGACAAACGGTCGCGAACCATACGAAAATTCAAACCTAACATTACTAATACAAGATATTAGTTTAATTGAAAAATAAATATTAGTGGAAAATAGTGGATGTATGTAACGGTTGATCTCATTTTAGAAGTTAATGGTTTTAGTTGTGCTGTGAGAAAGTTTTTGTCAAGTTTTCCAAAAGTGTCCGCTGTTTGAGGATCTACAGTGATAGTGTTTTGATGAATTGATTCCCTTCAAATGTCACGTGGATTACTGGTTACATTACCAATGTGGAGGACGTGTTTGTTAACCTAAGTGGACAAGTGCTTGTTCGAATTTAGTGACTTATTAGTTTTGTGAAAACTGTTTTGATGATTTTGGAAATGGGTGAAGAGTTACCAATACTTAAAGGAATCCTAAACGGAGTTGTGAAATATCACAATGCTCGTACGTTAATTTTTTAAATATTATTATAGTTAATTTAACACACATTTACATGAAATATTTTGTTACATGTGGTTTCGATTACTAATGGTTCCATCATCGTTTATATTTTGTAAATTTGATTACAGAATATAAGTTTAGTTTGCAGTAAAATGATGCTTCTTAAGTTTTATAACAAAAGTCTCCATTAGTTTTTATCATAGTTTTTAAAGTTCTATAATTGTACTTGAGCCATCGTGGATCTTCTAGAAATCTAAGAAACAAATTCTGATCCATTCAATACTTAATTAAATACAGCGTAATGATATTATCAATAATGTGCATTTTCTCCAATCCTAAAAGTACTATTTTGTTAATTTATGTATAAAAAAAATCTTATTACTATTCTATTTGTTGATTTTAAAAATATCCACAAAATATGTTTTTCTAATATGTCGACTAAATAGTTGATGTTTTGAGTTTGTATAATTATTCGCGTTGAGTCTATTGAGACTGTCTGTATTAATGATTACCGATAATTAAATGAGGGGGGGCAGGGCATCTCTTCGCGAGCGATATCGGCAGTCGAATTTGACCTACAATAACTGCGATTCGGGCGCCAAGTTCGTTGCGACTAACTTTCTCGATCAACCAGCGGTAGCACACTTTTCAAAGAGAGAACCTCGATCTCCCAAGTAATTTGCGTCAATTGCCATCCAGAGCGATTTTTCGCTGTAATAACAAGAAAATTAACACACAAATAAGTTGAGTGGTCGAATTCGACTTTATGACGAGATATCGGCACTCATTTCACAACAATTCAAATCGATAACGTTTTTGTTTTGATGGATATTTATTTAAATTGAGAATTATTTCACGCGCACTGAATTTTGCATTGTACTTACTCGTATATTTATTTAGAGCAAATTACTTTTCAATATCTGTTATTAATTCCGTATTTTCAAAAATCTTTCAATTGATCAAATGTATGTATTACCATAAAACGATATTGCCTACCTAATTATAATAGTTCCAATACCATAAGATAATAAATTGTTGCAAATTTTATTTGCGATGTAGTATTTTTATTGCTCGACAGTATAAGATTATATATTTTTTTTTGTATGCATTTTGTCTGCTTTCAATAATAAAATAAGAGAGTGCTCGGAGAGTGGCCCGTGTCGTTCACAATACCATGTCCCGTGACCTGTATCCATCGCTCGCCGTACTCCGTACGTGGGTCGACCGTAAAGGCTAACACTTTCTCTCCATTCTTCTCTGCTTTTTGTACGTCGACGCGTGGATAATATACCACTGAATACGAAATTTATCTTCGTGCGAATGTCTCGTTTGTTATTAATTGAGATAGAATTCAAGCAGTACAATTCAGAATAGTAAACATATCGACGTATATTCATCTACTCGGGTATTCGTAGATATTAGTCATTTCACATCAACTTTGTTTTACCAAGCATCAGAATATACAAGGTATTTCAATTACGTATTGAGTAAAACGATTTATTTTGTATTAGAATAGTTAAAATTTATTTTTGAATTCGTACATATTAAAAAAAAAACATTTGTTTGTATTCATAATAGCTATGCATCCATATGGGGTTTTATCGAAAAGCGTTTATATTCTAAATACATTATAATTTTTTATGGAAATAAATAATGTACAGTTTTACCTGACGTGTTTCGAGTCTATTCATAAAATACATAATTTCTTTTTCTTTACATTATATATTTTTAATTTACTAGTGTATCCACGTGCGTACTTGAATGTATGATAAATGAGTATCGATAGAAATCAAATTTTCCAACCAAGTTTTACTTGGAAGGTGCAGAACTTTTACTTTCTCCGTTCTCGATTCGTGACGCGACAGACAAAACCATCGTGGGCAACTTAACTTAGCTTCAAATATCTGCTTTTTGTCGATCTCTATTCTTAATATTTATAGTGAGTATCAATTATTATATTCGCTGCCAGTTTTCTACTTACTGTAGTAGAAATACGTAAATATTTCTAGCTATCTGTCAATAAAACTAGGCGACTTCACTAGGGTCTAACATGACTTTGTTTATACAAAATAACTACCTAATTCTATTTTATACGCTTTGAAGTGCAAAGTTATTGTACCAGACCCGCGAAATTAACACAGCAATTATTCTGACTTCATAATTCTCTCGAGTCTAGATGGCTTCACTTTCGCCCGTGCTAGTAGAAATTGGTCGCCCATTGTTCTTCACCTCAACACTTTCTCTGTGTTCTGAACCTTTTGGAAATTGGATCATACATTCAACTATGTCGCAGACTGGCGGGGCCCCTAATTTAATCGGTCCCAATTGCTATTACAACAATTTATTGCCAATATTGTTAATTATTCAGCGGGTTAACTCGGTTCACAAGAAGCATCGCCTAAATAACTTGAATTATTTCAGGATAAATGAAGTAACTTTATATAATAATATTGTATTTTCGTTATTATTATATGTTTCTGCATATTGTTATCTCAATTAAAAACACTACATTTTGTTGAATATATTTCAACAACTGACTGAAAAAGCGAACAAATAAGTAAAATCGATCTCTCCAGAGCCTAAAACATATACCTAGTATAACTTGTCTCGTGCGTCGTTAGAATACAATTTATTATAGCCCAGTATTATATACTGCTATAATAATTTTATTGTCTCAACGAGTCTGATTTTTTTTTACGGTGTTTCCTAGATTTGTTATGTGGCTTCACCCCACGGAAGTATGTGAATATGTTTGTCGTTCCCGTTGATGGGGACATTAGATAGGCAGTGTGACAACGACCCTCGTGCGTCGGGTGTGCACTCGTCAGGGCTTTGACCCCGTCCTGCCGCCGGCTTCGATCCAGCGCTGATCATCCCCCTGTGTTATATTTGTTGGGTTGATGGTCGCGGGGGCCGCAGCTGGGATGGCAGCTGTCTGTCGCACGCGCCGACCACCTGGCGCCCCGCTACCAACCACGAACTGCTCTTCATTCCTTTCTTTTCACCGAAATGCATCGTTATTTTTTTTCAAGTACCCCTACCGCCTATTTGATTGTAATGATGATGATGATATTCATCAACCGTTAATAATCTTACATTCAAACCGCGTTCCGTCAATATAAGACATTTGTGTCATTTCTTTAAATTTTCATTCGCGAAGACTTCGGTAGAAAATGGGATTTTATTGAAGTTTAAATATACATGAAATCTAATACATCGGAAATACATCACATTAAAATGTAACATTTTTTTAAATGCAGTGAGAAGTCACTGCTACTTAAGTTATAGGTAGTGGAAGTGGAAAAAACCAGCGGAACGCACTAAAAAATAACTCTTTATAAAAGTCGGTCTATATTCCAAACCGTAATTTATTTTCAAATGAAATTTTTAGTTAATGGCTTTATTTTATTAGCGAAAATTCATCTCATTCGGCCATTAAGTCTAGTCATGCAATCGCGTGGAACTGCTATTCTCGCCGACAATGTGTTAATTGAAACAATTTACTCCTCTTGTGAAGGCAACAACGCATACACGTGTATATTCAGTCACACTTAAATATATAAATCAAAACATGCACAAACCGTATTTCCGTTACGCGACCGCTCATCCCTATGCATGCTTTTTTGTTTTAGCTGTACATACTCGGCTACTAAATCATCGAATCTTATTTCACCCTAAGCATGGCTCGGCGCACGTATCGAAAAATGCAATAGGGTTCGTTGCGAGGTCGTTGCACTCATCTGAAGGTTACTTTTCGTGCATCTGTCTGTCTGGCAAGCCTACCCCAAAATTTTAAACGCTGGATACGTAAGCACCGCCCCCTCGCCCCTTGCCGCATTTGTATTTCATCTAACTCGATAAACCTTTTGTCCTCGCCACTGTTTTTTTATCCCAAAATGAAGGGCTGTTTTTTTTGTTGGTATTTATTTACAACTGTTGCTTATTCACAGTTGTAACGTGTTTTTGATTATCGTTAACAATTTTTAACGGATTTTTCTTTGCTTAAAATATATATCAACTAACTACCGTTTAAAAGCATTGATGTCTTTTTTTATTTTTTCGTATTCATGCCAGAATTGACATACTTTAAGTATTGAAGTAATAACACAGTTTTATATAGTTATTTCCATATAATAATATATTTAAAAAATCCACAACGGTTTCGCCTAAATAATTAAAATTGACATCAATTAAACTTAATTATACGATTTAGTACTTCAAGTAAAATATGAAGTCGAAATTTGCACCTTGTAAAGATATACGTAGAGATGACAGTACTATTGCATTTTTGGGTGGATATGTAGTATAATTTATACTGTCCGACATTTTTGCCCATGGTCGCTTATGACGACCACCGTGTCGAGAAGTGCGTCATTTTGTATGAATCAATGGCGTGACGGTACGCGCGGAAGTGGCTCGGTGCACTTATTCTATTATTGTCAAGTAGATTATAGATGCATGAAGTTGGCACATCGATTGTTGATACACCGCGTCGTCGATTAGCCCATGAAAATAAATCACAAATTCTTCAGTGACTGTCGCGTACCCGTTTCTCGCAGCAGTCGGTAGTATTTTTAGTCTGTCATTGGTAATAGATACTCGCACCACTGAAATTAATTAAGCTTTGCTTCGCCGCCCATGTAACATATATTTATTACCGTGTTCTAACGATGGTTTTCTTTCTTTGTTTCTAGCCGTGCGATTCGGTCGCGTGCCGAAGCGCGAGAAGGCGCGAATCCTCGCCGCCATGCAGCAGTCCAGCAGTAGTCGATCTCAAGAGCGGGCTGCTGCCCAGGAGTTAGATGACGAACCGAGATTACTGTCTCGAGTGGTGCGCGCGCACGTGGATACGTGCGAGTTCACCCGCGACCGCGTCGCCGCCATGCGGGCACGAGCGAGGGACTGTCCTTCATACTCCATGCCCACTTTGGTAAGTTCAAATCTCACACTAATATAAACACATTTTTATTCAGTATTTATTATTCGCCTTCTTTTCGAAACTGCGTGCAATAAAAGGAACATGGCTCCACAAGTGTCATGTGCGACGTTGAGCATACGAGTAGCATCTATTAAATCATTTTAGCCGAGTCAAATCCAACCATTTTTTCAGTGTCTTAAAAGTTATGCTATAATATAAATATGACATACGGCCTATGAGCCACCCATAGAGCGTTTAGATGGAGCAAGCACGTGGTCCAAATTAAAAATACTGGAATTTCATAAATAGTTGTGTTGCGACTTGCTGTTGAAACTCCCTGGTCTACCTACATACATCAATAATCTTATTTAATTCATTTGGGTAAAATATATACATACATGCAATCGTATAAAATTCGGTGTATATTATTTTCACAAGTGTGATGTGATGGTTTCAAAACTCAATTTCCTCTGTGATATTTCACGTATATAATATGTATAACAATTAATTCTTTATAAGAATATTTTGGTAATGTTACACCATACTAACGGGTTTAAATTTAATAAAATAAATGAATATGAAGCATTATTTATTAATAAAATCATTTACTGTTTTGTTATTATTTTTTTTGCGACACTATTTCCACATTCTATATGCATATAACACTTTTTTGACCTTCTAAAAAAAACGGCAATCAACACTGTACATATTACAAATAAACTGACCGTAATTATTACTCAATTTTCCGTTTATTTCCGCAAAAATAATTCATTTTCTTGTTATAAATACGAGGAGAGAACGGTAAATAAACAATATATTAATTACTCGCTGATTGTTTTTTTAGTATTGCGAAATTTTGGAGGCTATTAGAATATATAGATAGTAATACGCAAGGAGGTCACACTCAGCTTCAGTCGACACGGAAATGTAATGATTATTGAAAGATCATTGAAATGACTGTAAAAATAAAACAAGGCGCTCGTGCCCTTTTCCGCACTTTGTTTCAATGAATAGGCGGGTATAGAATGGGTGAATCGAGTTACAAAATCGCGTATTGAGCGGAAATAATATTAACAAGGACATAGCCAAACATCTTGCTGGTCCAATAGTCGTGTATTATATTTCGTAGATTACTATCAAATGCATTTAGTTCGTGTTGGTCTTACATTTTAGTCAGCTCGTAGTAATAATCAGCTCGTATAGAATTAATTTACTGCGATATACAGTTTTTATTTTGGGCCACACGATTTCTTGCAATATGCTTTTCACCAGACCGATTCTTTTATAAAAATATTGTCTTCTTAAATACGCCGCTGGCACACTTTTTGACACG